>JAAEAF010001408.1:0-81295 GCA_011037195.1 Triatoma infestans | reverse complement strand
AAAAAGAAAAAGGACCCACCCGGACAGGCAGTACCTCGACGGGAAACTGTAGGTATTGTAGTTTCTTATACATATAACTATTAAAAAAAAAAAGAAACAATCACTCGGCGGCTACCGCACTAAAGTACAGTGAAGAGGAAAAGTGTTTTCCCCATTTGGTACCCTTAATACAGACTGAGGGCAGTTGTAAATTATGTATATTTTGCTTAAAATCAAATTACTTAAAAAGAAAATTACTTAAAAATTAAGTTACTTAAATGGAACTACATTACATTACTTATTTAGTTGTATCTTACTTTATATTACTTACAGTAAATTTGTATATATATTATTTCCGTTCACTTTAACTTCATAGTAGTTTTTTAATGTTTTATAATATAAATGAGAATTATTTTATTTTTGAAAGAGATTTTATTTTGAATTTGTAAGTCATTTTTTTTTGGGGTGAACAGAATTTATTTAAGTTATTAGTTATTATTCTATTTAGTATTATTCTAAGTTGGACCAGTCATTGTATGTTTTTGTTCCGTTGTACTTATATAAATTTGTTCCGGGGCCTGGACAAAGTATCTTTTGTGATGTCAATGTAGTCTTAGAATTGCTGGTGAATATACTTTGAAATTTTTGGTGTAATAAAGGATGTATAAGTACGTCTCAATTTCAACCTGTGTATTAATTACTTGGACCAGAGACAGCAGCACAGCCAATTCACATAGACAATACGGTTCGCTGTTGCCGTAAGCAATTAATTTTTTTTGGTTTCTTTTATTAATTTAATTTAAATTACAACAGCGTGGCGCCCAAATTTTCCTTTTCCCTCTTGGATTTGTTTATCTCTTTTGATTTGTTTATGTATTTGATTTTATTGATTTCTTTCTTTCTTTATTTATTTTTAAAACCCTTATAACCCCGCCCGTCACCACTGCAGCCCAGCAGGGCCTCTGAGAGTACACTGAGCAGGGAATTTGAGTGTAACATTTCTGGCCTACCCAACGTGGGGCCGCGTAATAACAAATTCCTGGGTTGCGGGAGTTTCAGAAAATTTTTTGTGAAGTTGTTTCAAGCAGTTATTGTTGGGCTCCGCCCTCTTGCTTGCAGTCCCTGGTGTTTTCCTTTTTTTTAAGAGGAAACAAAAAATTCTTTTTGCAGTTTAATAAAAATTAAAAAAAAAACAAAAAAAAAAAAACTTGTTTTTTGCAGTCTCATAAAAATCAATATATACGAGTATATATAATATATATTTCTTTTTATTAATACCTGTAATTTTTGTTGTGTTGTTTATTTTAAATATTTATTGTATTCCTAGCGTTTTCTCCTTTTACCTTATTTAGGTATTTTTATTTTTTTTCTTTGTTTGGCCATCAAAATGGATGTTTATCGCATTTTAAAAGATGAACTTAGCTATGACCTGTATATAAGAGGCTTATCAGGAGAAGGTACCGTCCCAGAACTTAGGAAGAGGTTATCCAAGGCATTTTCGATGAATGTTCAGCCAATTAAGGATATTTATTCACAATTACCGGTGGCTAAAGAATTAACTTTTTGCGATGAGAAGATGAAACTTATTCAAGGATTGGTAGAAGTAATTGACATAACAGATACAAACGAAATAAAACGGATTACTGCCCGCCTTCAGCACGTCCAGGAGCGTCTTGACAGACTAGAGGCTACCAAGGAAACAAAGGGAACTTTGGAATTATTAAAAACTAAAGCCCGAGAGATTGCGGTAGAAATTGAAAATTTATACCGAGCTACAGAGGCAGCTACTGACCAAGAAGATGTGGGAGCAGAGGCGTTGCAGGTATCCTCTCTACCATTAAGTTCCGGTATTCACGATGCTCCTTCTGGAGACGTACCAGAACACAACATATACAGTATTCCAACATGTAATCCGGGACATTCTCGAGACCTCAGGTTGTACAAGTGGGGACTCACCTTTTCAGCCGATGACCAGGAACTGTCCTTGTGCGCCTTCTTAGCAGAGGTTGAGGACAGAAGAGTGGCTAGAGGAATCTCGAAGGAAGAGCTTTTCAGATCTGCTAGCGACCTGTTAAGAGGAACCGCATTGGTTTGGTACCGCAACAAGCGCGACCGCATCAAGTCGTGGGATGATTTGGTAAGCCAGTTGAGACAGGCGTTTCTCGACGTAGATTATGATCACCAATTGCTAGAAGAAATTCGCAAGCGTACCCAAGGTCGAGAAGAAAGTTCCACAGTGTACATAGCGAAAATGCAATGACTTTTCTCAAGACTGACCCGTCCTCCAACAGAGAGCGAGAAATTGGAAATAATCAAACGGAATGTGAAGAGGGAATTTCGGGCACTTCTCCCACGTACTAAATTTCAAACCATCGATGAAATGGAAGAGGTATTATGTAATTTGGAAGTCGGAGCTACAATGGCGTCCCGATACGAAGAGCCTCCCTCAAAAGGAATGCTGGAGCCAGATCTCGCTTATAAAGGATCTCGAACTAGGCCTATAAGAGTGTGTCCAATGTACTCCGAGAGGACTTTTGCGAATTCAGAAAGGAAGCAAATGGATTCAAGAAGATGTTGGAACTGTGGACAAGTGGGCCATCTAGCGAGGGCATGTCCTAAGAAGGATCCAAAAAGGGATAACAGGAAAGTCGACAGGAGAAGCTCACCGAACAATCAGGGAAACGATCCCAGCGGGCGAGTCTAAATGGACAGGACTCGTACCGCTCTGCAATGTCCACATCGGATCTTGAATGGAGAGAGTGGGTATCAGTCGTCGCGGATTTTATGAAGGGTAAAGGAGCAAGTCGCCCGTTACGACAAGCAGCTAGGAATCAGGATGGCAGGCCATACATACAGGTCTCTCTTTTAGGCTTAAACTTTCTTGGTCTTCTGGACTCAGGAGCCAGTAGATCTTTAATAGGAGGATACGGATGGAAGAAATTGCAAAAGCTTGGACTACCTCTCAAGCAGGAAAACCGGACGACAGTTAAAATTGCTGATGGAACCGCATGCCAGGTTATAGGATCAATAGAAATACCAGTTAACTTATCGGAGAAGGTAAAGTTAATTGAATTTTTGGTCGTACCCACCCTAACCAACTCTTTGATTCTAGGGATAGACTTCTGGGAGGCCATGAGCTTAGTCCCAGACACAAAAACCAGAACGTGGACGTTTAGTGACGAACAGCATGGCCCGGAGATCAGCGTCTCAACCGCGTTGGTGGAGCGAGCTGACTTGAAGCCTGAAGAAGAAGAGATGTTGGAGACATTTCTGAAGAAATGGAGGTCCATCCCAGCAACCAAGGAAGGAACGAATTTGGTCGAGCACACTATAGATACTGGGGATAGCCGGCCAATCAAACAGAGATACTATCCAGTGCCCCCGGTGATGCAAGGTATTATGAATGAAGAATTAGACAAGATGTTGGAGCAAGGGATTGTGGAACGCTCATCTAGTCCTTGGTCATCACCAGTGGTGATAGTTAAAAAACGTGATGGAAGCTATCGCTTTTGTGTCGACTTCAGGAAGCTGAACGCGATTACCAAGAGGGACGCCTACCCGCTACCATACATAAGTCAGATCTTAGACAGGCTGCGAGATGCGAAATACCTTACATCGCTGGATTTGAAGTCGGCTTACTGGCAGGTAAAGGTAGCAAGTAAAGATAGGGAGAAGACAGCCTTTACTGTTCCAGGTCGCGGGCTGTTTCAATTCATCAGGATGCCCTTTGGTTTGCATAACTCGCCAGCAACCTGGCAGCGATTAATCGATTCCGTGCTAGGCCCAGAGTTAGAGCCAAAGGTCTTTGTCTACTTAGATGACATTGTGGTGGTAACTCAAGATTTCCAGGATCATCTTCGCACCTTAGAGCAAGTCCTAACCAGATTGAGAGAAGCAGGTTTATCAGTCAATTGGGAGAAGGCCCAAATTTGCCGTTCGGAGCTGGCATATCTGGGATACGTAATTAACCGAGATGGTCTTCACGTCGACCCAAGTAAAGTTGAAGCCATACTAAACTTCCCTCAACCCCGCACCGTCAGGCAGCTGCGCCGCTTCCTAGGCTTGGCTTCATGGTATAGGAGATTTGTTCCGCACTTCTCCACCATCAGTGCACCCTTGACCGACTTGTTAAGGAAGAATAAGAAATGGCTGTGGACAGACAATCAAGACAGAGCCTTTAAGGAGTTGAAAGAAGTTTTGGTATCTGCACCCGTTCTCACCTGCCCAGATTTCAACCGTCCCTTTCTATTACAGACCGACGCCTCGCAATCGGGTTTAGGAGCAATTTTATCCCAAAATTTTGTGGAGGGAGAAAAACCCATAGCATTTGCCAGTCGGAGTCTGACTCGAAACGAAAAGAATTTCTCCACGACAGAATTGGAGTGTCTGGCCGTCTTGTGGGCAATTGAAAAGTTTAGGCCCTATCTGGAAGGCATAGAATTCACAGTTATAACGGATCATCGGGCGTTGCTGTGGCTGAAGAGCCTGAAAGATCCACATGGAAGACTAGCCCGATGGGCAATGAAAATACAACAGTACCAGTTTCACATCACCCATCGCCCAGGGAAACAGAATGAGGCAGCTGATGCTCTGTCTCGGGCTAATGAAGAGGCAGTAGCGGCAGTGTCCTTTGATAACGTGGAACCATGGTACAGTAAGATGCTGTATGCAGTGAAGAACATTGCTGCTAAATATCCGAGCTGGACAGTGGAAGATGGAAACAAGTTGTTCAAAAGGGTAAATGATGATCGTCGGGAATTGGTAAGCGACCAGTACTCGTGGAAGTTAGTGGTTCCAAAACACCAGAGAACGGATATTATCATGGAACTCCATGACAGCCCACTTGCAGGACATCTGGGAAGTTTTAAGACCCTCCAGCGGTTAAAAGAAAAATACTACTGGCCCGGAATGGCAGCGGATGTAGCTAAATACGTTTCGAGATGCAGCATATGCTTACAAACGAAGCCGATTCAGAGATCCCCGGCTGGACTGATGGGAAATCAAAAAGTGGTGATTCAACCATGGCAATTGATCTCCGTTGACTTGATGGGTCCACTTCCGCTATCAACGCAGCAGAATCGATATTTGTTAGTAATCGTGGATTACTTCTCAAAGTATAGTATTCTGTTGCCGATCAGACAAGCCACCGCAAAGAAAGTGACAACGTTGGTAGAAGAACAAGTTATCCTCAAGTTCGGAGCCCCGCAGAAATTGATCTGCGACAATGGAACCCAATTCACCAGCAAAGAGTTTCGGAAGAAAATGGAGGAGTACGGATGTACGCTGTGGTATACTGCTGCTTACCACCCTCAAGCGAACCCCACTGAAAGAGTCAACAGAGTACTGAAGACTATGATGGCAAGTTACGTTCAGGACAATCATCGACATTGGGATAAAAACATAGCGAAACTTAGCTTCGCCTTGCAAACGGCGGTACACGAAGCTACAGGATTCACGCCTGCCTTTATTAATTTTGGAAGGGAATTGAAACGATCGGGAGAAGACTACCCTCCAATGCCCTCAGGAGATTTTATTCCAGGTACAGAAAGAGAAGAGCATTTGGACAAAATGGCCAACCTCCCACTCTTATACCAGGAAGTACAAGATCGTCTAAAAAGAGCCTATGAAAAGGGACAAAGACAATATAACTTAAGAAGACGCCCTGCAACATACAAGACAGGGGATTTGGTATGGAAAAAGAACATGGTGTTGTCCGACGCAAGCCGCTATATAAGCAGCAAGCTTGCCCCAAAATATACCCAAGGCCGAATCAGGAGAATGATTTCAAACCTCATCGCAGAAGTGGAGGACCTCGACGGTAATAGTATGGGAACTTGGCATATACAAGACCTCAAGCCTCACCCCGTATAGAGCGTACACTCCGGATGACGGTGGCCTGCAGCGGGACTTCCCTTCTCGTTCCATTAATCTTGCAGTCCTGCCTAACCTGAGATCCCCGTCCTACACACCCAGGGGCTCCACTCTGCTTCGACCCCGAGGTAAGAGGGGGGATGTAACCGTCGTATGACAGTTACATAAAATAAGTTGTAAATTTATTTTAATTTTCAAATGCTCGTAATTTTATTTGTGTATTGGCCTTGAAATTTATTAGTACGGCTGTGCTGTATCTAGGGCCAGTGTTAATAGAAATACGGGAATGTACTTTGTACCACAATAGCAGAAACTAGTGTACTATTGTATTATAGTATAGCATATACTTCGTACGTGCGTGAGTAGGTCAGTAGGTAGCCGTCGCTCACTGTGTGAAGGTGAATTTTTTGTGACTGCTTTTTCTAAACGGCATTGCCGGATTTTGAGTGCACAGCACCGAACTCCTGATCCCTGTCAACTCGTCGGGTCGTCTGGCTCAAGAGGACGCCCCGAGTACCACGAAGGAGGTGGATTTCGACAGTTGGAGGAAAAAAAGAAAAAGGAAAAAGGACGCACCCGGTCACAGGCAGTACCTCGACGGGAAACTGTATGTATTGTAGTTTCTTATACATATAACTATTTAAAAAAAAAAGAAACAATCACTCGGCGGCTACCGCACTAAAGTACAGTGAAGAGGAAAAGTGTTTTCCCCACTTAGTACCCTTAATACAGACTGAGGGCAGTTGTAAATTACGTATATTTTGAAAATCAAATTACTTAAAAAAGAAAGTTACTTAAAAATGAACTACATTAAATTACTTATTTAGTTTGTATCTTACTTATATCACTTGTAGTAATTATACATACTATTGCCGTTCACTTTAACTTCATAGTAGTTTTTTATTGTTTTATAATATCAAATGAGAATTATTTTTTTTTGTAAAGAGATTTATTTTGAATTTGGAAGTCATTTTTTTTTTGGGGTGAACAGAATTATTTAAGTTATTATTATTTTATTTCTATTTATTATTATTCTAAGTTGGAAGTCATTGTATCGTTTTGTTTCCGGTGTACTTATATAAATTTGTTCCAGGGCCTGGACAAAGTATCTATTTTTGATGTACATGTAGCTGAGAATTGCTGTTGAATTATACTTGAAATTTTTGGTTGTAATAAAGGAGTGTATAAGTACGTCTCAATTTCAACCTGTGTATTAATTACTTGGACCAGAGATAGCAGCACAGCCAATTCACATAGACAATACGGTTCGCTGTTGCCGTAAGCAATTAATTTTTTTTGGTTTCTTTTATTAATTTAATTTAAATTACAACAGCGTGGCGCCCAAATTTTCCTTTTCCCTCTTGGATTTGTTTCTCTCTTTTGATTTGTTTATGTATTTGATTTTATTGATTTCTTTCTTTATTTATTTATTTTTAAAACCCTTATAACCCCGCCCGTCACCACTGCAGCCCAGCCGGGCCTCTGAGAGTACACTGAGCAGGGAATTTGAGTGTAACAAGACATCGGTTTAAGTATAGTCCTATGTACCGAACTTTTTGTACTGGTGTTAAGAGCGATGGGTTGTATGCTAATTTCCATTTACAGTCACACTTTGTTGAACAGACTCACCTAAACACGACCAATTTCAAATAAACATCTTTTCTTATTTTGCTGTTCTCAATACGCAGTATTTCCGTTGGATACTCAATTTCCGGATGAAAATTTGAGTAGTTGCATCATGCAGTGCTTTGTGCACACTTTTTTTTGTTAATTTTTGGTACTTTTGAGTTTTAAATACTGTCTGATATAACGAGTAACGCTATAGTAGATAGTTCATACCACATTAGATTCATATTGAAAATTACATTTTAATTTTTTTTTTTTTTTAAATCCACTTGTGAAAAGTGGATTTAAACACTATTTTAAGTGTTTAAAAATACAATAAATTTTTTTTTTTATGCACTTGTGAATTTACACATTTTAGATGCCGGGGAACTTGCTTACCGAAATAAAAGGTCTCTTTACAGACGACTCCGAAATTTTTGCTGTTCCAAAACTCGTAAAATTCGAACAATGAATCAATCAAGTTATTTTTTTTTCCATAAAAAGGTCAATATCAATTAAAGATCTTCGTAGGATTACAAAATTACAAAGAAAGAAAGGAGTGAGTGATTACAGTCATGGAGTGATTTGTGATTTCAACCTAACGGCTGAGTCATTATACTCTAATATGGGATGAACATCAGAAATTGCGATCAGGTGAAATTAAAGAACTAGAGGCGAATAATATCTCAAAGGCAATACATAATATTTATCAATATTTTTAACAAAGGAGGTAGAAAACATCAGCAATTAACATCATCATTATCAGCAAACCTAATGAACAAACACTAGCGGTAGAATATTCAGTACTTTGATCACTGTGCAAATCAGTCAAAATTTATTTATTAGAAAAACATTTTCTTAATAAACACATCTTAACTTTTCACAACTTCTTCTCCATCTTGGTCTCATGATATTATCTGAAGCTAAATCAATTAATAGGAAATTCCTTTCAATGCTCAAATTTATTATTGTTCTCTTAGACGATTGTATTTGTATATACTGTTTTCTTTACACAACATTTTTTTAGCTAATTTGTTGAAGATTATTTTAATTAATATACTTCTTTTATCTTTATGTTTTCATCTAGTGTCTGCAGTAAATAATTAACTGCAGTAGCATATCTAAACTAAAAATAACTGTCATCCAAAGCCAGAATCCAATTTCACCTTGTTCAGCATCATTTACATAATATAAGATGAATATTAAGTTTTATATAAATAGTACATTAATATAAATATATAATATAATGATTTTTACATTTGTTTGAATCACTTTCTGGTTGATATTTATTATTCATACATCGATCTCTTATGGTACCTTATCGGGTAAATCTTTCTTTACTTTCTCTTATTCCATAAGAGTTATTCTTATTCTCTTATTCCATAAGTATTGCAATCGTACCGAATTTTCGTAATTTAATTTTCACAAGAAATATTTGTTTCGAGGTCTCCTGAAAATGAAAATAATGTTTTCTTAGCAAGTGGCCTTTTTGTGAATATTTGGAGTGTGTGTGTGTGTGTGTGTGTGTGTGTGTGTCCAAAAATATCTAAAAAATGAAAAATAGCAGGAAACTCGTTTAAATACCAAGATTGCTTTTGAAAATAAGGTTATCGCTCAAAATCCATCAATCGGAGGTGCGACATTGCTAGGTGGATTTGTATGGTTTTATTTCAGTTTATTGTGATTGTTTCGGAAAAAAGCTTCTATGATTTTCATTAAACTTCATAAACTAATTACACAAATAAATGTCTATCACTTTTATTTGATACTATCTTCCAGGAAAATTGAATTTTAGGGAGGGGGGAATTAAGAGCGTAATCTGTTATGTTAAATTTTAAATGTTATTTGGTTTCATTCAATGTTAAAAGGCGCTGACTTCAAACAGTCTAGACTACAATGTAATCACTTTAAGTACTACCATCCTTGGATAGGTATTTATATCCTTTACCATTTCTATATTTATGTGTTGCATTTCTAATTAGTAAAAGTTGCAACTTAAAAAGTCCTTATTAAGTTGGCATTAACAACGATGTAATGACATAACAATGTCAAAGCCTTCACAAAATATAACGAAAGGAAAGAATAATTTATAACTAGTGGCCCCACAGCTGGCTGCTGCCTTTTCAATACAAAGGTATCAAAGACAAGCACCGATAAAGCCCTGTCTATTGAATAGAAGCCACCTGGTCTTTGAAAGTTGCCGATGGGCGACCAAATCTGGCCACTGACTTGAATCACTGGTCGCCGACCTAACCAAGGTCGCACGCTACTAGAGATGTCTTAGTGTGAGAACTTACCTACACACTTGACAATGTGTGAGTAAGACTAATATAAACTTCGTCCCACTGGAAGAGGGGATCATTATACCATCATCATTATATCAGTATCATTTTTACAGCAGCAGTTATACTTGAGTTCCGAGCGCGTCCCTATGCAAGGTTTTACTTATAATTTTTTTCATAGTTGTACATATTAGTTTATTTATTATAATCATTTTAAATATTTGTTATTTAACTCTCAAAATTATTTATTTACTTTTATCAAATCATATTAATTGTAGTTACCATGGCTCATTCAAATTATTGTTAAAATATATTCTATTTTTATAAATTCAGTGTTATAATTCAAGCAATAACTCTCTAAACTAACTTCAGCCTAATAAATCCCTCTTCAAGACATCTAACTTCATACCTCAGAAATCACGACAATTGATTCCACTACAACGGTTACAGAAAATCTGGTGAATGTGAAAATTTTTTTGAATGGGATTAAATTTTTCAAATGCTTGACTGAGTTAATTTACACAAATAAGGTTTGTAAATATTTTGGCATAAAAAATAACTCTGTGTTTTTTTTTTTTGTATGTTTTGTTCTTATTAAAAGATTTATTATAGCTTTAAATATCTAACTTGTATAGATATACAGGTTACAACACTGTGACAGTTTCTTACAAACTGTTTACAAAACCTTCTGCAGATATTCCATGGCAATCCAATCATTGAGTCATAATTTTTAAGATGGTCCAATTTAGAACATGGCAACAAACTTGGAATATTGTCCTATTCGGCACCATAAGTTTGATAGAGTGCATTCCTTGATCAGATGTTTTATGATCTCTAGATTAGTGCCCGTAAATCTCTCAAATCAGATGTATCCGCTAAATTGATCTAGAAACCAATTTATAAATAAATATATGTTAGTATAATCCCTAAAGTATAATTATGAACTGCCCAATATATTCAAACAAGGAAACAAATATTATGTTTAATGCTTTGTATAAGTACCTGGGATTTCCTTTTCCGATATGAAGATATATTTTTTCCATTAAAATTTTGATGCTACTGGTATTGAAACAATTTCTTAGGAACTATGGGAGTATATATTTATAGAGAAAGATTCTAACGTTTGTATTGTGGAAGTATTTATTGCTGACATATTGAGTCAAAGTCACAGGATTATACAGGATGTATAGAGATTATTAATCACTTGGCGGCATTAGGGGAGAGCCAAATATTGAGTAACCATTGGAGTAAAAGTTAAAACGAATAACGAGTAGACCAAAATATTCCGGTGAAAACTTGATATCGAATAATTGTCACGATTACAGCACTTTAGGAGTAAGACAAAGTAACAATTATGTAGGACTATGACTTTTATTTGCAATTATTTTCTGGATAAATCATTTAAGAGATGTTTTTTACTTTCTCTTACTCCTAGTAAGAGGAAGTATTATAATCGTGTCAAATTTTCGATATCCGTTCTGAGTCCCCTTAGTCCAAAAAGGTGGTAACGAAAAACCGTAGAAAGTTGAAACTTGATATTCCGTTTAGGTATCATAATGGCACCTGACAGTGGGTCATCTGTCAAAATTCCTCAACCGGAAGAACCACTTTACTTGTTGGTTTTTTTACGTTTATGCGTTTTTCTCAAAAATTGCTCTGACGATTTTCTTCGAACATCGTATATCAACTACACATACAAAGAGCTACAACTTTTATTTGAAATGTTTGGGAAAATTCAATTAAGGGCAGTTATAGGGTAGAGGTGGCGTTAGGTTTTCACCTAAAGTGCTATTTCAGTTTATTAAACAATTCTATCATCTAAATAATGTTAATTAGAATTGAATATGTTGCCGAAATTCCGAGTTTCAAAAAAATCTGATAACCGGAAGTGCGTTTACATTACCACTTTACTAAATGATTTTTTCACTTTTTCACGATTTTCTCAAAAATGTCTCCGACGATTTTCTTGAAACTTCCTACATAAACTAAAAACTATAAAGATCTACAACCACTTTTATTTAAAACATTTCTCTTGGAAAATTCATTTCAGGGCACTTTTGGAGGAGTGGTGAGGTTGTATTTCTCTAAAGTGGTATCATAGTTGAATTATACAATTCTATCATCCAAACAAAATTAATTAGAAATAAATAGATGGCCAAAATTCCGAGTTTCATGAAAATTAGTAAAACGGAAGTGCGCTTTTATTGACCAGTTTTTCATTTTTCGACGAATTTTATTAAATTTGGTACACAAACTATAAAATTTTTCAATTATGATTTTGAGAACTGGAGGAAGAGAAAGTTGTGTGAGTGTTTCGCAACAGATTTTTTTTTTGAAGGGTTGCAGTTAGGTTTTCTTCTAAAGGCATATTTTAGTTTATTATACCGTTCTATTAGCTGTATAAAAATTAATTACAATTAATTGAGGTGCCAGAATTTTGAGTTTGATAAAACTCAATTCACCGAAAGTGCAACTTTAATTAACAGTTTTTTTTGTTACTTATTTCATAAAGACACCAACAGGTGGTTTCATTAAATCTCATATGCTAACCATACATACAGTGACCTATCACTTTTGTTTGAAACAGTTTTCTGAGTAAATCCATTTAAGGGATAATCGGTTGACCGGAAGTTTGATATTTGTAAAGAGTTTTGTTTTTTCAATTTTCCGCGACCTTCTCCAAGTAGGACATAACGTAATAGGAACATAAGTGGTGCAAAAAATGGAAGACAAAAAGCAATGAAAAGAAATGTATTCATACCACGTTTACACTTCGTCACTCTCTCTGTCCTGGTGATAAATTAAATAACACCTTCCTACCTACTGCTGATAGAGTACGCTAGCTTGGGTTATATATGGACAAAAGACTAACCTGGAACCTCCCTACCAGACTGAAAAGGATGGAAACTAATAGACGATTTCTTATCCTTTCAAGACACTTAGACAAACGATCTAAACTTACATTAAAAAATTAAGCTTACACTATACGACCAAAATGGACTTACGGACTAGATGTATGGGGCTCCACTAAGCATTCCAACGTTTACCGTATCCAATCCTTACAGTTCTAAATCCTATGAAAAATTACCAATGCTCCTTATCATGCCTCGAATCAAATCTTACATAATGACCTATCCTTTCCATTTGTGTCCGATCTAATAAAATCCCGTTATCAAAGATTCCATAACTCCTTGTCCCATCATCATAATCCTTTGGTTCAACAACTTGCTAGTCAAACCTTACCCGATAATCCATCCCGACGCCTGAAGCGTCAGTGGCCCCGTGACCTTTTCCTTTTTTTTTTTGGCCTCGTGCTTGTTGTCAACAGCCAGCTTTATATATATATTTTTTTAATTACCATTTTATTAACCTGAAATGTTCGTTTTCAAATCTATTATAGGTTTATAGTTTATAGTAATATTGTTTACTTTAATGAAATTATATAGAGCTAAATATAGGTCGAAATCTTGCTGTTTGAGAACTGAGTGTTGATTGGCTGGAAGTGGACAATTAGCGACGATTATAGCGTCCCACAACTTATCTCTTTCTTGTGTGTATTTGTAACCACCCAGTATTATATGATTGGCATCTGGTAAATCCGGCGAAGAACAGGAACATTGGGGTTCTAGTGTGATATCTGTATGAGCCAAATGGTGAGGAGAATAGTTGTGGTTAAAACGTAACCTACAAATGGTGGTGTAGAAGCTTCTATTCTCATTGTGTTGAAAGAACCATGGCTTTTTCGGCCTATATATTTTATCCATTCTAAGTAAAATCTAGATTTTATGTAGGTCTTTATATCAGACGGTAGCAATGTTTTCAAATTTGTATCGGGTAAAGTGATGGCCTGTTTAGCTATACTCTCAGCGATCTCATTCCCCTCCAAACCAGTATGGCGTTTAACCCATATTAAATATACCAGGTTACCGGTGTTCAGAATGTTATTCATTAGGTTTATAGTGTGCAGTATAGTCAAGGGAGGATTTTTATCAGGGTTTTTTAATTTGCTGAGGACGCTTCTACTGTCTGAAAGTACTATTGTAATTTTCTCATTTAATGAGCTAGCTCTAGTTCTAGGCATTTCTTGATTGCTAACAACTCTGCAGTATAGACTGAAGCAGTTTTGTATAGTTTGTACATTTCTAGAAACAAATGGTGGTATTTTTAGAATTTATATTGAGCAACCAATTCCTTTAGAATCTTTGGAGCCATCAGTGTAGAAATAACATGCATTCTGGAGTTTGGAATGTAATTTATCAAGGAACTGTCGTATTGTTTATGGAATTGGGGAGCTGGTTATCATAATTATAAAAATCTGTGAGGATATACTGTGAGCATTTTGTAGCGTGGTCCAAATCAAAGTGAAGTACGGGTAGTAATTCAGCTCGCTCTAAGGATGCAATGAATTGCGACAGAGCACTGTAATGGAATCAGATATTAGATGTAATGGAATTGTTTGTTGTGTGTGATTCCTGGAGTAGCAGATATCTTGAAGAGGGCGGAAGTTAGTTGAGAGGTTTTGGGAAGTTAGTGCTCGAATAATTAAACGGTTTATATAAAAATAACTATAATTGAACAATACTTTGAATGTTAGAAATGGTAACTAATAATTATAATAAAATACTTAGTAATAAATAGAAGATAAATTAGAATGATAAAATAACTAAACTAAAGTGCACAACTAAGAGAATGATAAGTTTGAATATAACTGTGTATAGACGCGTAAACTGCCGCTCGTGTATATAGACGTGCTCGTATGGTTGTAGATGATATTATAATAATCCTCTCGTCGTATATGATAGAGTTTATATATACTGTTGTTCACACTCACACCAAGACATCTGTCTTAGTGTGCGGCCTTGTGCGACCTTCGTAGCTTGCTGACCTTATTTAGTGGCCATACTTATCGCGGTGCCTGCCTTTTGATGTGAGAATTGATGAAAAGGCTTTGTTGTTTGTTTGGTTGACCGCGGCTGTCGGCGGCCAGCAGTGTCACTGATTTCACCCTTTGTTAAGATAGCAGCTGGCTGGAACCACTAGTTGTAAATTATTTCTTTGGTGTACTTTGCCGATGTCAATGACTTTGCCATGTCATTACAGCACCAACAATGGTACTTTTTTAAAAAAAGAAAGAAAAAAAGAAAAAGAAAACATACGTATTTCATTAAATTTGGGGTACTAACTATAATCGAAATTTTTCTGAAAACATTGATTTTGGGGGCTGTAGGGTCATGGTTCCCTCAACAAATATTGAAGACTACTTAACAGTTTTAGTATAAGTTTGAAGAATTGATTTTCAATTATAACTATGGAAATTGTATTGTACAAGAGAAAGTCGTGTGAGTGTTTCACACCAAATTGTTTTATTTATTTTATTTAGTTGAACGGAATTAATGTAATTAATTGGCGAGTACTTTTATTATTTAGTTCTACTCCATTCAAGCAGCTATTAAATAATCATTAGTTTAATAAAAAGAAAATGATTTGTTTTTTTTAATAGAAGTCTGAGTTTATTTACTGGGTTATAAAAGTTTGGCTTTTATTTTCTTTAGTCAGGAGAAAAAAAATACCAATTAATCACCACGGTGTATGTAGTGCGCTAAATAAATGTTTAAAGTTATTGTCCAGTGTGTCCAGAGAGTTTTAATATGCATAATAATTTATTTTGTATATAAAACAGCGAAAAGAATGCTGGTATTTTTTGCAGAGTCATGAATCAGAAATTTATTTTGTTAATACTGCATTTGTTTAATATCTGAACTTATTATATTACAAAAAAAAAAAAAAAATTTTTTTTCTCTTGCAATTTATTTTAAACCTTAATTAAATTTAGTAGTTTGTAGGGTGTGAGGTTAAAATAAACTTAAATAAAACTGAACGAACTAAACAAAAATAAACTACACTGAACAAAGTTATCCTGTAACGTGGAATTCCTGTAAACTTCTTTTTCTCCACTGAGTGCTTTTTGATGAATCTTTTATTTACATTATCGTGCACTAAAGGGCTACAACCGAGCACTAGCAAGGAAGACCACACTTAAAAAAAACTTTCTCCAATTTCTAGAAAGGTTGACCAAAATCAAAATGATTGATTCAACACTATTCGAGAGGTCCAGGCTTATATTATATAGTCTCTCGTTTTATCCTTAGCGACTTATATTGCTATTAACTTTGACCAGTTTCCTGGTTCGCATTTAGGATCCTCAGATTTCTGTAACTTTTACTCATGTTGGTTTACATTCGTATTGTTTATTTGGATTACATTCATCTATTATTTGGAGGAATATTTCCTCCAAGGTAATTAGCACTAAACCACGATTAAATTTCTGTCAGATTTTTTTTTTTCTCATAGTGACCCACTTCATTTATGGTCATCGCTGGTTTCGGATGTTATCCCATCTTCACGATATTTTGATGAACATAATAAAAATACGGCACAAATTTACAAACTTTTGAATACCATGAATGAAGTCCAGGAAAAAACTCTTACTTACTCAAATATCATTTCGCATGGTTGTAGTAAACAACATTCTATTCCAAAGGAGTTGAAGCGGTTGTTTCTTGAGCAAGCAGAAAGGTATCCTGAGGAATTATGAAGCTGATCCCCTTAATGCAACCGTAGGTGCAGGTTTCAGATGTACTGGAATATTTGAAGACAGCTTGCCAGTATTCAATTGATTCAACAGTATTCGAGAGGTCCTAGGCTTATATTATATAGTCTCTCGTTTTATCCTTAGCGACTTACATTGCTATTAACTTTGACCAGTTTCCTGGTTCGCATTTAGGATCCTCAGATTTTTGTAACTTTTACTCATGTTGATACATTCGTATTGGTTCATTCATCTATTATTTGGAGGAATATTTCCTCCAAGGTAATTAGCACTAAACCACGATTAAATTTCTGTCAGTTTTTTTTTTTTCTCATAGTGACCCACTTCATTTGTGGTCATCGCTAGTTTCGGATGTTATCCCATCTTCAGGATATCTTGATGAACATAATAAAAACACGGCACAAATTTACAAACTTTTGAATATCAAGAATGAAGTCCAGGAAAAAACTCTTACTTACTCAAATACCATGGTTGTAGTAAATAATATTCTATTCCATTGGAGTTGGAGCAGTTGTTTCTTGAGATGAAATCCTATTGGGAGGAATAGTTCCTCTCACGGTAATTAGCAAGATCAATTTCTGTCAGATTTTTGTTTCTTTCATGGTGACCCATTTCATTTGTGGTTATCGACTGGTTTCGGGTGTTATCCCATGTTCAGGATATGCAAAGAAATTTAGAAACTTTTGAATTTCAAGTATGTGTTTTTGATGAAGTCCAGGAAAAAAAAACTATTACTTACTCAAATATCATTTCGCATGGTTGTAGTAAACAATATTCTATTCCAAAGGAGTTGAAGCGGTAGTTTCTTGAGCTAGCAGAAAGGTTCCTATGACGCTGATCCCCTTAATGCAACCGTAGGCGCTGGTTTCAGATGTACTGTAATATTTGAAGGCAGCTTGCCAGTGGCAAAAAGGTCCGTAAATTTTGAGGCTGAAATTACCGTTATAAAGGAGGCAGCATTAATGCTTGGCAGCAAATACCTCGATAAGAAGCAAGTCGTGTTAAGCGTGGACTCCCAAGCCGACATACACGCCCTGGCCTCTTGTAGTGCGGATGCATGTGATTTACTCAAAACCACTAGAAAAGTAGTAAGCCAGTTAATATTAGAATGATGGAGGTTGCCTAGCCATTGCAGTATTCTGGGCAACGAGTAAGAAGACAGGCTAGCGAAGGAAGATTGCCAGCTACCGCAGCCTGAAGTCCCAGCAACGTTTCACCAGGCGATTAGTGATATAAATCATAAAATTGAAAATTAAAGCTATAAAAAAAATAAAAAAAAATGGGAGAATTTATTATAATACCCAATCTCCCATGACCTTCCACGCAGTGAATTCACGGCAAACTTCCGATTGGCCACTGGGCACGTCCCCTTCAAGCCCACCTTCACCGAATAGGCATTAAACCATCTCCGCTATGTGACAGTAGTGCGGAAATTGATGCAACCCTCTGAATGACTTGTGCCGAATTAGATGACGAAAGCAAAGACGAAGGTGTTTCACACTGGAAAATGAAATCAAACAAATATTTGACTACCCGAAAGAAAATGGGAACACTTCCTTCAGAGTCGGCGTAGGAAAAAAAAAATTCTATTACTATCTTTGAGGATTCATCCGAATGTATAAAATGATTTTGCTTTGTGCAGCTCAGTGATACACCGTTTATCAAAACATCCAGAAGGTGGTTGTACACTTAAAACCATTCGATGACCAAAATTAAGCAGGCTACCAAGGAAAACAGGTTTTCCACCACTATGACTTAGCCATCTTCAATATGTTTCAATATCCTCCTAGATCAGAAATAATTGAAATTAAATTTAGCCAATTCCAATTTCAATTCTAATTATTTACATACATATGTTGTGCCAAGGTACATTGAATTGAAATAGGTGTGAACAGCCGGATGACATGTGTTCTATTTGCTACTGCATTTATGTTAACAAAATATTAAAATTTACATATGAGATGAAAATAAATCAATCTAACAAAATCAAAATTTGTAAAAATGGCTGATTTTTAAAAATTGATATAGATAAAAAATAAAATATATCTTAGTGAAACAATTAATAGTTGCAATTAAAATTGTGCATCAAAAGCGTTTGGTATGAAACAATATAATGACTATCTTTTACTACAATCAATGTCACAATACTATAAACATTTATTTCTAAATTGAATATTTTATTTAACAAATGTTTACTTATCCTTAAGTTAAACATCATTGTTAATTGAGGACACTTAACTTCTTTGATCTTATATTACACGAACAGCAGCGTTTCTATCAGTCCTCAAGAAAGTGAATCTAATGAGCTACGCACCTAGAACCGCTTGAAACCAGTTTTCCCGGAAGCAAGGTTCAAATAAGAGTGATAGGTATATATATATGTGCAGTAACCATTCAAAATCGTTTGAGCCATTTCAGTGATTTGTATTCTAGTATTTAGTAATTTAATATTCCCTCCAAAACAGATTACAAATTCATTTCATTTAAAGCCTTGTCTTATCTCTTGATATAAATAACAATTCCTTAAACTTTCATTTCAATCTTCCTAGCTGGGAATTATTTTATATCCGATATCGTGAAGAATAATCTGAGAGTCGTGTACTTATTTGAAAAGTCATATATGGAGACTTTTGGGAGAGGATGAGGTTAAGTTTCCCTCTAATGTGCTATTCAGTTTATTATACAATTCTATCATTTAAATAATAATAATTAGAATTTAATATTTTAATTTATTATTATTATAATATTTTTTAATTTATTTTGCAACTATATACACAAAAATGCAAAAGCAAAAATGATGAAATGAAAATTACGTACATACGAAAATATACATATATATAATATATACATAAACATGCACGCACTAGCGTGATAACTTGAACGGTGACCAAGTCAGTGTTGGTAGCCGTAACGTTGACATCCGTAAGGGGAGTCAACATTAGGCCATTAAATGATCATGGGGTTCATGAGGCCGCCTGAGTCTTCGATGGGGGTTGGTAGGGATTGTTCTGGAGGATAGTGAGAGGATAATTTGGTATGGAATTTAGTGTAGCGGGATTAGGGTAAATCAGAGACAAATGGAATATTTAGATCGGAATGGATTGTATGGTAGAAGACGTAAATTGTGGCATTTACTATGGTTCTAAGGATTATGGATTTAAGAGTTTTGTATGCGGTTAAGGTTAGTTCATTTGGCTGTACCGTACAGTTCCAGTCTGGTGTCGTAGGTGTCTTTTATTCGCTAGAGTCAGTTTGAACCATTTGTCGAGTAATTGTTTTAGCATTTGGTATCTGTTCTTTCAGTCTATCCGTTTTAGTCGAGTATGAGGGTCCCATGTGAGTCTTTTGTCCAGATAGAGTCCGAGATATCTCACTTGATTCGTAATAGAAATAGAAATATTATTGAGGTAAATAGGATGGAGTGTTCTGCGGTTTAATATAAATACTATATATTTGGATTTTTGTTGATTTACCCCGATCATCTGTAGTGGAAGAACGAAATGGGAAAATTGTTTTGTGAAAATTAGATAGTTCAAATAGTGTATTTAGTGATGGGGATAGAGCCAGGTATACTACAATCTAGGCCAATGCAAACCAAGAGACAAAGGCGCAAGAATCCGTTAAATTAATACAATACCACTTGGCCAACTGGTTTGTAAGAGAAGGCATTCTTTCGGACAGTCTGCCTTCTGCTTTCAAAGCCTGAACACTAGCTTCAGGAATCGCTCTCTAAAAAATCAGTGCCACTTTAAGCTAAAAACATAAGTGCTTTGCATTTAATCTAGATAAATATTTAATTTCATAAACATAATAGTTTGTTGTAGACACCGAAGCAGAACACTTGTTTTTCGCTCTCTTAGCATCAGTGGATATTAATAAGTTAATAATTTATTTGCAAATACTTGTAGCTATTATTTTAATAGAATATATTTATTGTTAGCAGTGGTGACTATTTTCTTATTTCTGATACTTCTCTCTCTTAAACATATATACTTTTACAAGCCCTTTTTTACTAAACCGCTCGTGCTACACACTACCACTACTCTACAACACATCACACCAAAAACATTTCAATCCATTGCCAAAACCAGGGTTCGAGAATTTGGAGGTGATCTTGTAAGTTACGGGTAGCTATGACGGGTTCTGAGTGAGGAGAGAGAGAGAGAGAATGGCTGTATTATCTGCATAGATGAAGGTGACTGTATTACTATGAGTGGTAGGTCAGCCGTATAAATAGTATAAAGCAGGGGAACAAATGTGCTCCCTTATGGAACGCCTGTAAAAACTGGATAAATGGACGAGAATTGAATATGTTGTTTGTAGTGGAATCGTTTTTTGTGATTCCTGAGGTATGTAGTAGATGTCTTGAAGAGGGCGGAAGTTAGTTTAGAGATTTTTGGAAGTTAGTGCACGAATTGCTAACACTGAATTTATAAAAATAGACTATATTTTTACAGTAAATTAAATGTGAGAAATGGTAACTATTAATATGAAATACTTAGATAATTTAAAGTTAAAATAACAAATAATTTAAGATGATTAAAATAAATAAACTAAGATGCACAATTATGAAAATAAGTATAAGTAAAACCTGTATAGGGGCGCGGAACTGCTGCTCGTATAATGATGTACTCGTATATAATAATCTAATGACGTACTCGTGTATAATAATCCCCTCTTCCAGTGGGGCGAAGTTTATATTAGTGTTACTCACAACACTGTCAGATGTGTAAGCAACACTCACACCAAGACATCTCTCCTAGTGTGCGACCTTGTGCGACCTTGGTTAGTTCGGTGACCAGTGATTTAGGTCAGTGGCCAGCTTTATCGGTGCTTGCCTTGATGTAAAGTATTGACCCTTGTATTGAAAAGGGTTTCGTTTGTTTGGCCGCGGCCTTATCTTGAAGACAGCGGCCGGCTAGGCCACTAGTTATAAATTATCCTTTATTCCTGTCATCCTTTGTGAAGATAGCAGCTGGCTGGAACCACTTTGACATTGCTATGACTTTGATATGTCATTACGTGTTGAAATTCCGAGTTTGAAGAAAATCGGATCACTGGAAGGGCGTTTTTACTGAACAGTTTTTTTTTCCAGTTTTCACGTTTTTCTCCACAAAAAACACCGATGGATTTCATTAAATTTGATATACTAATTGTGAATTAGTAAATCAAATGATAATTGTGATATACAGAGAGTTCTATCACTTTTGTTTAAATCTTTGTTCCCAGAAATTTATTTAAAGACGTTTTGGGGAGTGGGAGGAGGTTATGCCTTCCTCAAAAATGTCATTTTATTAATATAAACAATTAATATTTTAATATAAATTAATATAAACAAAAAAATAAGGTCATTTTATTGAGTTTAAATTTTCCTATTGATATAAACTGAAAAACATTTAGTACAAGTTATAAGTTTGAAGGAAATTTATCTTACATTTTTGTTACTACTATGTCATTTGAGTGTTTCACAGCAGATTTCCGTTTATTAAGAAACAAAATAAAAACAATTTATTAAGACTGCAAATTGTTAAAATGTTATCATATAAAAATGTAATGTAAAAAATTATTATTTATATATTTGAAATGTAATTCTAAAAAATTATATTTTTCTAAATAAATGTATTCATTAAAATAATGTCCCTGAGAATTTATTTTATTCTAGTAGCTGAAAAGGGGCATACAGTAGGGAATAACTGTAATTCTTCAGAAGGAAAATTCCAATTATCTTGGGAAATCTTTTTAGCTCTCATTATTTACCGTAATAATCAAGATATCTGACAAAGTAGTAAATAAGTACTCATTTAACTTTAGAAAACCGACATAATATTTATGCATTTGTTTCTTTCTACTTAAAAAAATAAATAAATAAATAAATTGTACTTTTATTCAACAGACAGATTGGAAAATATATTTCTCAACTTTCTAGCTTCATTGTTTAATAATTAGTTTAAAATAATTAATTTTAAAATAATGTATATTTTCCTTGTATGATTTTCCCCCTACGTTATCTAGATAATTAATTTATAATTCAAATGATATAGTGATTCAATTCAAATACATAATATTAAATCAAAAAAGGTACAAGCTAAAATGGTCAAGCCTATCTACAGATATTCTCCAACACTGTTTTATTTCAAAACGGTTTCTTTTCAGGAGTTTTAAAAACTCATTTCTTTTAACCATGTTATAAATTGTAAAAATGGTTTGGCATTTTACTTTTTGGAAGCGTACACTTTTTTTACCAGCGGAATTGAGTAAATCAGATCGTAAAATTGGTTTTAAGATAAGATAAGTCTTGTTTTGGTTGGGTCCGCAGAGCTGGAAAGCATCAGAGATATTTTCCTGGTGATATCCTGCTTCATTTTATGGTAATCAATTGGTTTCGGGCGTTCACCAATCATCAGTATGACTTGATAAAAACAGTATGATAACACAGACTTGCAGAAAACAAAATGAGTTTATATAAAGTAATTTTGCTCTTTGCAAGTATGTGTTATCACATTATTTTATCAAAACTTTCTGTTGATTGGCGAACGCCTGAAATCGCTCGTTGACTGCAAAGTGAAGCAGTCAATTTATGGAAAATATCTCAGATAAGGTAACTCATACCAAGACTGTGGGTACAATAGTTAACAAGGTTTTAGTAATTTATTAATATAGATTTTGGATTCAGAGTAACTCTTGTTATGTCTACACTGAGAGTTTTGTAATGTTTTGGTGTGATGTATGATGTATAGGTAGCTTGTTGTGCTGCACGAGCGGATTTGTATGAAGGGCTTGTAAGTATGTAGTTTAAAAGAGAATGAAGTGTTAGCAATAATAAGAAGTCACACTGTTTTTCAAAAGATATATTCTCTAAGAGAAATTAAGTTACTTTAGATTATCACAACAATATGCTTATAAATTAATTGGAATAAACTCTTAAAACTTGATACTGGCTCTGATGTTTCAACTTGGTAGCTAGAACAAATCTGTCTTAAATTATCTCTTCTCTTTGTTTCTTCAATTCCTTCCCTGTGAGAAGAAGGGCTAGTACAATAGCCATAATTGTTCTTGAACCGTACGAGTAACTGGACTTGTATACCTGGGCTTGTCCTTTTGCAAGAGTATGTCACATATTTTGATAATTTAGATTTATTTAAAAATTAATATATTTATACGTTTCTGCATCCATCACAGTTTGATTCATACGTTGCATTTTAGACAGATGAACTATAGAAATAATATAAAAGAATTTGTTGATCGTTGATGAATTATGTTGTGAAGAAATTTGGTGAGGGTCGGTCATGAAAGAAACATTCAATTATACCAACGTTTTGACAGAGTTTCCTCAGTCATTATCAAGGCTGAGATGAATCATTTCTGTAGATGATTTAAGACAAGAAACTAGTAACTTTTAATTTTCTTTTTTTATGTTTCTGCAATGTAACAAATGTGTATGTTTAAACATTCTTTCTCCACATCTTCACAACTATTTATACATTACAGCCTTGATAAAGACAGGAAACTCTGTCGAAACGTTGGCATAATTGAATTTTTCATTCATGACCGATCCTCACCAAATTTCTTCATAACATAGAAATAATATGCCACCACTTTTTTCATTTGGTGAAATATAAGGTACATTTCTGAGATTACATCCTTTTACATGCTTCATTTCTTATCAGCTTCGGATTTTCTTTCATTGCTGGTGATGGATTTATCAAGTCTGTATCGAGATTGCTATTTTTTAAAGTTTCTGACACTAACAATGGAACATAACTATAAAATTCAGCGCTACCTCCTCCTTAATAACTACTATTAATTATATATTTCTAATTTAGAAACAGGGACATTTCTACTAAAAAGGTCATCTTCTGCCTATAAACAGAGTGTACATATATTTTATTTATTTATGTTATTTGAGGGATGTTAATTACTACTGCATGCTTTCATAATCTAAGATGTTTTGTTTCTTACCTAGCAAATTTATTTATTTTATTATATTTCCCTAACTTTTATTTTTTAATTTTTGTGGTTTAAAGAATGGGCAATTTTAATGCATATTAAACAATAATAAGCATTTCAATATTGTTCGTTGGGGGTTTTAGGTGTGTACGTTAGTAACTGACAGTTTAATGGATTCTTATAACTTATTCAAAAATTCGTTATATAATGATGGCAATACTCTATCTTCATCTCTGGAAGTTATATTATTTTGGAAGTATTTATTAATTTAAAGGGCTTAATTTATTTTCATTTTGTCTATATTTGAATCATTGTCTATTATTTCTTGAGTGATTTAAAATTGAACTGGCCAGAGCTGCGTTGTTTTTATTTTGTCGGGTGTCTCTCTCATTTTCTTTGATTCTAGAATTTTAAGGTTTAGATGTGACACACAGCTCAAGCAAGCCACTAAAAAACGAAGAAGATTTAACATAATATATTAAATTCTGTTGTGCTATTGTACACGAACGTGCAATCAGACGCACAAATACGCATACACAAACACTCGTATCTGTTCTATATAATACAAAAGTAAGCAAATTTCTATTTTCCGTTAACGGTCACGAATAATGATCAAGAATATTCGTCATGATTTTGGTCATTTATTTTTCATGTTTTTGTGTTAATATGCAAATGTCAGGTTGGTCAGATTTTTAAGCAGTTTGCACCATTTGACATAGAATTGTCTTAAGAATGTAACTAAAGGTGAGAGGTAGGGCGACTAGCGCACCAGGAAACGAAGCCACCATAAAATGCGTTCATATTGCAAATTCAGTTTGACGAATTTTCAAGCAGTTTACACTAATTGACACAGAATTTTCTTGAAAATGTTAAGAGAGGTGAGGGGTTTTCTACAGAACGTTAAAGAGTGACTACTCGCCCGGAAATTTCGGCATAACTGGCTTGACATGCAAGAATGTGCATGCCAAATAATAATTTTCCACAAATTATTTATCCAAGTACAACATAGAATGAAGTGTTTCTATGCTCATTTCTAAATTCCTATTATGTGATTTGTTAAGGCGACCTGCCGATGTAGAGGCAACTATAGTGATTAGAATAGAATACTATTATAGTCAAACGGATTATCAAGCGGGTTGCACCGTTTGACACAGAATTTTTTTGAGAGTTAAGAGGATGAGGGGGTGGCGCTGAAGGGTCATGGGACGGAGTCCCCGTAGAATGCATTAATATTGCAAATTCTGCTGGACGGAATTTCAAATGGTTTGCATCATCATTTGACCCAGTTTTTTCATGAGAATGGTAGGAAAGGTGAGGGGTTTTCTGGATTATATTCATATACGTATGTGCGCGTCTATGTGTGCGTGTATGTGCGGGCGTGTGTATATATGCTTTACAGAATAAAATAAAGCCGTGACGCTCTAACTTGATCAATCGTATACTTATTAACAGAGAAACTAAGAGCTAGGTTTTAGATCTGTTACAATATTTTTCTAAATATCTTTAAAATTGTGCATCGTAGCTGATTTTGGCTTTCTATGAATCCGCCATAGGCGGTTCCCTGCTTTTGAAGAATTCTTTAAAATGATGGTGCCGTTAGTTCACATTTCAATCCTGTATAGAATTGTACCATTTATAATAACCACGATAAGTAACAAATTCTAAACATGGCTAAATGAAATGATTGTAAAAAAAAAAAAGAAATTAATATTGAACAATTAAGTGATGTGCATTTATGCAATATCGCGCATCGTCAACAGAGGGCCAGGGAGGTTGATCCCTTGTAGTAAATAAATCAGAATTTTCTCGAGAATATCAAGAGCGGTGAGGGGTTGTGCCCCCTAGTATTTATATATGTCTAAATGTATTCTTGATCAGGGGATCGCAGAATAAGTATTTCATGTAAAACCCATTTTCTATATGCGGTGGGTATACTCTTATATTTTAAGAGGAAATTAACATTTTCATTAGTTCTTTTTTTGTAATTATTTCACTGATTATCATTGCACTAATTAACAATTCCCTGAATTAATCCCATACAATTTCATTTATTAATTTCAATTGAAAATGTTTAAAACAATTTCGAGTATTCTGTTTTTCAGTGATTTTATTGGATATAATAATAATAATAAACTTTGTTTCTATTTGTAGCAAAATTAACTCTTAATTGCAATTAGTAACTATAGCGTAGTTTTTAGAATAATGGCGGTGAAAATAAAAGGTATTATATTTTCATTTATTAATTATAAAACATTGATGAAACTATTGATTTTTTTTCATTATTGTTTAAATTTATTTAAATATTTACTATTATTAATAAAAAAAAAAAATTAAATTTTAACAATTAAAGATAATCTAAAATATGTTGATAAAGGGATAAGGGGGTAATTGTGAAATACAACGTACTAAATCAATGTGATTTATATATGAAAGGAATAAGAAATTAATAAATGACCTAAAGGAAGGTAACTGCTTTCACTAAACTAAATTTTAGTTTCTATAGTTTTGTCTTTCCCCTCAAAACTCCGTAAAATGAATTTTTCTGGAGAAAAGTTTCAGATAAAAGTTATAGTTCCATTCAGTAAAACAATTTCTAAAATCCACTTGTTCATATTATTTAAAGGATCATAAAACGTGTATTTCCGGTGGAAATTCGTTATTCTAAAATTTAATACGATTACAATACTTCCTCCTAAAAGCAGTACCACAAATTAAAAAGATTTGTTATTGAACAGAACTCTATTTTACAAATTCGGTTCAAAATGATCACCTCCAGCTTTAATACAAATTGTAGAATTGCACGAAACCTTACAAAAAAAAAAAAAAAAAAATAGAATATTTGTGCTAAGAAGCTTTGGGAGTCGCAATATTTATGAAGTAATATTTTAAATATAAAAAAAAACTGGTGTGAAACACTCACACAACTTTCTCTTACTCCTGTTCTTAAAATTATAATTCACAAATTTTATAGTTTATGTGCCAAATTCAGTGAAATTCGTCAAAAACTGGAAAAAACTGTTCACTAAAAGCGCACTTCCGGTTTACTAATTTTTCTTGAAACTCGGAATTGTGGCCATATATTTATTTCTAATTAATTTTGTTTGGATGATAGAATTGTATAATCAACTGTGATAGAGTACTTTAGAAAAAAACCTAACCCCACCCCTTCCCTATAACTGCCCTTAAATGAATTTCCACAGAGAAATGTTTCAAATAAAAGTTGTAGCTCTTTGTCTATGTAATTGATATAACAAGTTTGAAGAAAATCGTCTGAGTGATTTTTGAGAAAAACGCAAAAAAGTAAAGAAAACCAACAAGTAAGGTGGTACTTCCAGTTGAGGAATTTTGACAGATGACCCACCATCTGATGCCATGGTGATATCTAAACGGAATATCAAGTTTCAACTTTCTACGGTTTTTCGTTTCTGAGCTATGCTGTTCAAATACACAACAAACACAACAGTCCATTCGCTAAAACCTACTTTTTTGGACTCAGGGAACCTCAAAACGGATATTTCCGGTGAAAACTCGATATCGAAAATTTGACACGATTACAATACTTCCTCTTACTAGGAGTAAGAGAAAGTAAAAAGGCTTTTCTTTAAACAGCTGAACATCAACATTATGTAGACTAGTAACGTCCATTCTAGCTAACGTTAAAAAGGGCCGGTAAATAAATATTCGTAGTAAGTTCAGTAAAAATGGTGGTTAGTAAAGCCAAGAAACTGCGGCAGTGTTTGATATCTCTTTTGAAAAACTTTTCGTTACAAACTTGGAATTGTATTTATAAGTTGGAAAACTTATTCATTCAACAATATATTCAAAGCCATTATTTATTGTTGTCTACTTCTCAGTTTTTATTTATTTATTTATTTATCCATCGTCTAACGATGTTTTGCACGATATATAATCTCATGACATGACCCTTTTTTAAAGTCATCAGCTAAAAGGTTCACGGTATACTGTTTTGAACTATATTCATTCGATAGGCAAATCATTTAATGTTAGGGAAACCTTTATATTAAAGTAGAGTCCAGTTTGTCCTATTGTGGAATATTTAGCATTCTACATATTCAATCAATATTATTTTTTATCATTGTCTACAAATTAACATTCAGTAGAATTTGTTTTAGTATTTTAATTATACGATTCCATTTTAAAGTCTCGCTTTCTACTTCTGACATGAATTAAATTAACTAAACTGACTCTAACATTTAAACTATAAATCTATAACAGCAGCAGCTTCAATTTATTTTATTTAAAACTAGTTCACTGACAGATGTTTTCAATTAACAAAAAAAAAAAAAAAAAATCTGGTGTGGAACACTCACACAACTTTCTCTTACTCCAGTTCTCAAAATTATAAATGACAAATTTTATAGTTTGTGTACCAAATTTAATGAAATTCGTAGAAAACTGAAAAAAATCTGTCCGGTAAAAGCGCACTTCCGGTTTACTAATTTCCTTGAAACTCTGAATTTGGGCCATCTGTTTATTTCTAATTAATTTTGTTTGAATGATAGAATCTTCTTGTAGAATGATAGAACCTTTTCTTGTTTAATCAACTACGATAGCACTTAAGAGAAAAAACATAACCCCACCCCTCCCCCAAAAGTGCCCTTAAATGAATTTTCCCAGAGAAATGTTTTAAATAAAAGTTGTAGATTTTTGTATGTTTTCTTTATATATCAAGTTTCGATATCGAATTTTCACCGGAAATAGACGTATGAAGTCTCCTGAATCCAAAAAAGTGTTTTTTTTTTTTGTTTTTTTTTTAGAAATTAGTGTGTGTGTTTGTTTGCTTGTATATATGTATGTTGAACATCATAGTTCAAAAACAAAAAATTGCAAAAAGTTCAATTTTGAACAAAAAGTTATGAGTCAAAATTCCTCAACCGGAACTACCACTTTACTGAATTTTTTTCCTTCACTTTTTTACGATTTCCTCGAAAATGACTCTAAACGATTTTTACTTTCTCTTAATCTTAGTAAGAGGAAGTATTGTAATCGTGTCCAATTTTCGATATCGAGTTTTCATCGGAAATATTCGTTTTGAGGACCCCCTGACTCCAAAAAGGAGGTAACGAAAAACCGTAGAAAGTTGAAAGTTGATATTCCGTTTAGGTTCAGTGGGTCAACTGTCAAAATTCCTTAATCGGAGGTACCACTTTACTTGTTAGTTTTTTTATATGTTTATGCGTATTTCTAAAAAATTGCTCCGACTATTTTCTTCAAACTTCTTATAACTATTACACATACAAAGAGCTACAACTTTTATTTAAAATGTTTCTCTGGGAAAATTCATTTAAGGTCAATTATGGGGAGGGGAGGGGTTATGTTTTATCTAAAGTGCTATTTCAGTTTATTAAACAATTCTATCATCTAAATAATGTTTATTAGAATTGAATATGTTGCACAAAATTCCGAGTTTCAAAAAAAATCGGATAAATGGAAGTGCCACGTTACTAAATGATTTTTTCACTTTTTCGCGATTTTTTCAAAAATGTTTCCGACGATTTTCTTGAAACTAAATACAAAGATCTACAACTTTTATTTATAACATTTCTCTGGGAAAATTCATTTAAGGGCACTTTTAGGGGAGTGGTGAGGTTATGTTTTTCTCTGAAATGCTATCGTAGTTGATTATACAATTCTATCATTCAATCAAAATTTTGAGTTTCAAGAAAATTAGTAAACCGGAAGTGCGCTTTTATCGGACAGTTTTTTCAGTTTTTGACAAATTTTATAAAATTTGGTACACCAACTATAAAATTTGTCAATTATAATTTTGAGAACTGGAGTAAGAGTAGGTTGTGTGAGTGTTTCACACCAGATTTTTTTTCTTTAAACTTCTTATATCAACTACGCATACAAATAACTACAACTTTTATTTGAAGTATTTCTCAGTGAAAAGTCATTTAAGAGGGGATTTAGATGGCTGGGGAGGGTTATATTATTTTCTTGTGAAATGCTATCTTAGTTGATTATACAATTCTAGCATCTAACCTAAATCAGATCTATTAGAAATAAATAGATTAACAAAATTCCGAGTTGTCAAGAAAATTAACAAAAACGGAAGTGCGTTTTTACTGAACAGTTTTTTCAGTTTTCCCGATTTGGTTCATAAAAATTTCGACGAATTTCATTAAATTTGGTTTACTAATTATAAAATTTGTTAATTACAATTTGGTAAACTGCAGTAAGAAAAAGTTGTGTGAGTGTTTCACACCTGATTTTTTGTTTGTTTCAATAACCACAAAACATTTACCTTCGTGAAAACTCAATTTGGAAAATGTGATGCACGATCTTTTACAGCAAAAATTAAAATAGAAAACTCAATAAATCTTTTAGAACCATTCATACGACATTTACTTACTGAAATAATAATAATTATAATTGAATAATAGATGGGAATGCGCTAAGTGGTTAGCCTACTGGACTCTCATGCTGTGGACCCGAGTTCGAGTCCAGCTGTGCTACCCATAGATTTTTTCCTTCCTAAGAGCCTCTACATTTCACTGTCCGGTGATAGACAATGTCGTTTGTGACGAGTGTTGTCCGGACTGTTTGTCCAGAGGCCGGCAGTGTACTGAGAAGGCTCCGTGCGCCAATGACCATAGATTTGACAAGCCTTACATTAAAAAAGAAAAAAATCTTGTAAGAAACTACAGACGTTAACGTCATAAAGCTGCTGATCCCATCCTATCCAACTTCCTGTATAATATCATAATTTCCCATGGCCGTTAGTATTTTGTTTGTTGTTTCAGCTGATGTTTATAGTGTAACTCCTTTTTAAATAAGTTGTATTTTCAGAAAAACGGAATACTTTGAAACACAACGTAATTTATGTATAATAGGGTTTTTACATCCACAACTGGATGTATTATGATGATTTAATGGGTAAATATGGATGGTGAACCCCTAGAAAAACCACCGGATTCCAGGGGCATTTCAAAACGTACATCTAATTGGTAAAGTATGAATATGAATGTCGAGGAAAAGATTTACTATTTGAAAGGTAATAAATATTTAAGGTGTTTCAATATTCGCCATATTTTATGTTTTTATATAGAAAAATCTGTTCAATCTGATAAGCTCTCCACGATATCAAAATTGGGATATTAATTAAAGGGCTACAATGTAAAAGGTATTCAAAATGTAGATAAAGTTGGGAGACAATCGGACAGAATAACATTCAAGAAATTAGATTCTGCAAATTATTTTATTGCTCATGCTTTATTGATTGTACATGGTTTTAAAGCTTACATATTTAATCAGTTTGTCCATTGGTCAGAGGTGATTAGTAATATTTCAGTAGATATGCCTGAAAAGATGCTAGAAGAAAGTATATATTGCCCATAATAAATAGAATGTATAGGAGAGCTAAAAACGAAAAAGGAAAGTTTTTAAAAAAATGAAAAAGGGGAATTTACATTATTCCCAACAGTTCTGTTAAAGTAGTTTTCCATTCACAAGTACTCCCTCAGAATGTGTATGTATATTTGGCAAATAGGAAAGTTGAGCCTTTTATATATAGAGTGGCACAATGCCTACAATGTTTGCGTTTTGGACATATTGCTAAATTATGAAATGGTAAACCAAGGTGTGCAAAATGTGGAAATACTGAGCACACTAATGAAGATTGCATAAATGAAGTTTAATGCGTACATTGTTAACAAAGTCACCCAGCTAATTGATTGAGGAACGTCCAGAATGGGAGAGGCAAAAAAATTATTAAGAAGGCCTCTATCCTCCATAGAGGCAGATAAAAAATATCCTAAAACCAGCATTCCAACTTTTAACTGCTTTGAAATTTTAACTTATTTCCCTCCACTCCCAGAAAGTCATCTATTAGAGGCTACAAATGAATATGAATAATTATTCAGAAAAAGTTAAAAAATATAATTTAAAAAAAAAAAAAACGAAAGACAATATTTCCTTTAAAACCTGAAAGAAAATGTAGTGACGAATTTGAAATCGAGGATAGTGAAAAATATGTAAAAGAACGGTAGATTAAAGATAAAGAAATTAAAACCTGTAATTATATAATCCATAAAAAAAAGTAGTAAATGTGAAAAAACTTATTTCAGAAATTGCAAAATTATTAAATAATCTCTGAATTTATCGAAATAGAGATGAGGCAGAAGTTTTGGACCTGATAGGGGCCACTCTATATGAACTAGTAACAGATAATTCTAAAATTACATATAAACTTAAAGACAAATACAAACCAACGGTATTTAGTACAGAACCTATTAATAATTCCTCTTAATACTCTGTAATATCAAAGCAGGAGGAAATAATAATAACAAATAAATAGGTAATATATTAAAAAAATATTGAAATCAGTATCACTCAGTTTGGGTCGTAATTTAACCCTATTTCTAGTTTTTATCACAATTAAAGAAGAATATAGAAATAATGCAATAAAATTCTCACAGTACAAGTGGGAATTGGGAAGAAATTGTTAATTATTTAAATATATCTGAAGCACATGTACCTTATTAAGTGAAACTTCGTTTCGAAGACATAGAGAATATAAAATAAATAATTATAGCACAATACGTAAAGACAGAAATGATTGGTAAGGGGATATATATATATATGTGTGTGTGTTTTGTGGGTGTAGTTTACATAACTCTGCAGTATTTAGTTGTCAACATGCCCGACCTTTATCCTATTGAAGCAGTTGCTGTGCAAACAATAAATACAACACCCAGTCTCTGTGTCTGTCACCTATTTATGTACCTATAAATATGGGGAGACAAAATATAAATAAACTATTTAACTTTTTATTAATCAAACTTGGTCAATAATTATTGAAGCGACTTTAATGGGCAGAATTTTTTCTGGAGTGATTGTGAATGTGAAAGAGGGAAGTTAATTTGGGATAAAATGTTTAATTCAAATCTATTATTATTGAATGACGGTCAACCTACAAGGCGTACATCGGATTTGTACTAATGAAAACAAACAGTAGAAACGATAAGAAAATTAATATTGATAAATTTATAGAAGAAATAAATAATAGGCTTGACTTAAATAAAATTTACAATGTTGAAGAATTCTCTACGCTAATAAACTTTGTGTGGGAAGAAGTGATACCTACAATGAACTTAATTAACAAATCATCCTAAATTCACCCCTTAAGCCTTGGTGGAACAATGAAATAAAATTAGCTTACAAAAAAAAAAGTAATGATGCCTGGAAAATCTATTTAAATAATGTAGTATAAAATTAAGTTAAATATAGTAAAACATTTAATAAACAGATAACATTGAGGGCTTTCACAGAGTCAATAGATTGTTCTAACATACCTAGCACATGGAGAATAATTAAGAAATTTCGGGGCAAATATAATAATAAATAAAATTCCTAAACCACTTTCTTTCTAGTAATGATGCAGCGGAGGAATTTCTAGGAATTCTGACGCCATTGAATGCAAGCAATCGCAATCTAAACTTCAATTAGATAGTCATCAGAATATAATGGACTTGGACGTAATAATAACGGAATTAGAGGCCGTGCTTTATAATAAAAAAAGGTACAGCATCTAGGTGCGATGAAATTAATTATGATATGATTAGGAAGCTGCCTGATAAATTTAAACACATATTGGTCAGTATTTTTAAGCTCATCTTGCCCCCAGGACTGGAGAATAATAAAAATTTAGCCGATAGTTAAGCATAATAAAGATGCCTAACAACGTTAATTCTTATCGCCCTGTTGCACCAGTTAACTGTCTAATCAAAATTTTCCACCTTATAATTAAAAATGAACTTCGATGGTTTATAGAAAATAACAATATATTAAAAAATACATGAATGGGGTTTAAGCCAGATAGATCAGCCATAGATAACATTGTGTTACAATATTTGAAAACAAACGGTATATTCTAGCTGTAATTCTGGATATAGAGAAAGCGTATGATTACATTAATCTAGAAAACTTACTTCAGATTTTAGATTCCTCACAAATTCCTGTTTTATATCGCAACTGTTTAAAGTTATACTTAAGCAAAAGAGAGTTAGTAACAGATACAGAAGAAGGACAGGCTAAGGCGGCGTGTACAGGAAGCTTTCTCCAAGGATGTGTCTTGTGCCCTTTACTTTTCAATATATATACTCTAACCATACATTTATGCCGACATTACAAAGGGAAAAATATTACATTTTGCGGACGACTTCGTACTATATACTGAATCCACTAAGTTGGAACAAACCATCGGTGCCCTTCAAACCGAAATAGACATGGTCTCTTCAAATTATTCCAAGATTGGGTTAAATTTTAACCCTGACAATTGCTGTTTAGTACCGTTTACAAGGCGTAGGTGGACGAGAAAGAGTCTGAATTTAACAATTAATGCTAAGAGAAATAAAATTGAAAGTAATAATAAAATTCTCGTATTCGTTTGGAATCAAAATTGTCTTTCAGATCTCATTAAGATTCAAAAAAGAGAAGAATAAAATACATAAATTCTATGAAGATCCCACAGAACCTGTTAGTATTATACAAAGGGAGAATTTGATCCATTTTTATTTAGGGGTCACCACTTACGTTTACACCAAAGAAAATATATTAAAGAACCTAAACTTTATTAAAAACATTCCACTTAGAATAAGTTTGGGGCTCTGAAATCTAGGTCTATTAATGCACTGTTAGCCGAAGCTGGAGAAGCTCCACTTGCTGGAGAAGAAGATGGCTGTGCATAAAACATTTGATAAAAATTTTATCCGATAGCACTCATCCTCTGCGCAGTTCAGTAAATAATAATTCTCCATTAAATGTAGATGTGAGAAAAAGGGTGTTCTACAACTGCTTAAACAAATCAAGAAATTTGTTTGATAACTGCCAAATAACTAATGTATACCCAGCGTACCAGATTCCCTTTCTTGCACAGCTGCTTGAAATCAGTGCTACCTCTGTGGTACATAATATAACTTAGTCCAAACACTATATCACTAACAGAATTCTTCAAATTGAAACTCTCACTATGATTAATGAAAATTGTACTAAAATTATAGAGATTATAATAAGATATATACAGACGACTTCAAACATAATGATTACACAGGAATTAGCTTCCATAACCTCTAAGACACTTATCAGTTAGTGGCCCTGTAATGAAATGGTGTGATGATGTATATAGGTAGCTTGTGGCTTGAGCGTTTTAGTGAAAAGGGCTTGTGTGTTTGTTTGAGATAGAATATAAGAATTAAGAATAATTAAGAACACACTACTGTTTTATAAATAAATATATTCTGTTAAAATAATAATAACAACTTATTTGGTATTATAAACTTATTTAATTTATTGTGAAACTGGCACTGATATTTAGAGAGCGATTCCTGAAGTAGTTCTAGCTTTGGAAGTAGAATTACGACTGTATGGTTAAGGCTGTTAAGACTTTACTCTTTTAAAGTTAATATCAGACTCTCTTCTTTGGAATTGCTCTCTCTCTCGCGGGGGAATTCTCTTATACAAAAGAGTTACCCTAACGGGATTTTGCCTTTGTTTAATGATCCAAATTTACAGTACCTGACAGTAAAATACATTCTTTTTGAAGTTAAATTCACATTATAAAATATTCTAAATTATTTTTAAAAACTATTATTTTTCATTTCGTTCTTCCACTACATCCAGTGAATACCTCGATGTCCACAACTAGCGCCGAATGCCTTGGCCCTTCTCACTACAATTAAGTATGCCCAAAACATAAAAACCAACATTAAAGTGCTTACAGACTTTAGAGCTACCTGAGTGGTGTTAGGAAAAGGGTATTTAGGGAAAACTAAAAACTACCTTGTGTACGAATTCGTAAAAATTATTGGCACCGTCTTCATCTTTCAGCATTCATTCAGTGGACATATAGGAATATCGGGAAACGAGGAAGCTGATAAGGCAGCCAGTAAAGAAATCAATGGTTTTAATGCGAATAGTAAATACCTTGTCCCGCTATCAGAACTTTTTTTAAAGGAAGAGCGCTCCTATTGGAGGAATGACCACAAATTTACGAGCAGGAATCACTGAATAAAGGCAATTTTAATTTCACGTGCGTACCGCGGTGGGTTGTAGTCCGTAGTTTAGGAAGTCAGGGCTGGGCAAAAAGCAAATAATACAGCTGACACAGTTACGGACCGGACAGGCGCTAGTTAACAGAAATTTGATAAGTTTATAATGGTAAATTCAGAGAATTGTGACAATTGCAATGTTCTAGACACTATGGAGTACAAAGTAATATCTTGTAAAAGTTATGATTCGTTTAGAGAGAATAGCCAATTATTTACAAAATTTTGCAGCCTACCTGATTCAATAAATTCAAGGAATCTGACATATTATAAAATACTCGTCACATATTTTAGAGAAGGCTAAAATTACAATTTAACGAATGAATCAAACGGTATAGGATTTCAAAGTACAAAACACCATTTATTTTATTTTATTTATTTAAACTGTTATTTTTATTTATTTATTTTTTCATTACGATAAAAAAGGAGGTGTATACAAAGGTATTTGACAATATGGGTGTCTTGTAAATGACACCTAGGTCAAAAAAAAAAAATTATATAAGCAAAATGATGGTTGGCGGAGGCCAAAAAAAGAAGAAACTTTTTTATACGTTTCGGACATCTTTGGGACCTTTTTCAGGAATTGTCAAGGTGAGATCTGGAAGAGGTGTTAAAATAATTATTTTTGGTTTAACTTCAATTTAGGTCTGACAGAGAATTCCAATAGTAAAAGCTTTATCGCTACGTATTTTTCTTTTTGTAAATAAACACTGTTTTTATTTATGCCAGAACATTATATTATTTATTATTATTGCTGTCTTTTTGGTTCTTTATGGACTCATGAAACCAAAAACAGTAAATAAAGAGGAAGCCATATTTATATTAATTACCGTATATATTTGCTTTTTAGTTTAATGTTAATATTATTATTTAAATAAGCGGAAAATAATGGTATCAAACCTACTGATCCTCTTTTTGGGGGAAAACTACTTACTTGTAGGGTGTGCGAATTAATCCTCTTTTCCTTCATTCCTCTTTGTACCCCTTTCTTTCATAATTTACTTACACGTTTTTATGCATTAATTTTTTTTTATTAATTCTGAGGTATTTAATACTTTAAGATAATTAAAGTTCAAATCAATTCACCTCTGTTGGAACCCTAAAAGCATTTGAATCAATATTTCATTCCCCAATCAATATTTCTTACCCCAAACAAACATCAGGTCACACTGGTCAAGGATTTACAATACTTGGACGAACAACTTGTTAGTGAACTTTCCAAATGAGAACACTGGGTTTAAACAGAGAGGGTTGCCCCATTTCACTAAGTGATCATTATTTCTTAAAATTTATGTAAACGTTCATTGTGTGTATAGAATCCATCTGATAAAATGTAGGCTAAATATTGGTTGCTTGTTTCTATCTTTATTTATACCTTTAAAGAGTTAATAATTCTGAACTAAATGTTATTTTGTACACCTTCATTCTGCTCTCTTCAATTTCCAAAATAATTGTCTTCAGTAACCATCTTCGTTTTCTTGGAACTCTTTTCCTTCATAGCTCTGAATGGTTGACTACTTTGAAAGGTTAAACGCGGGTTTAAAAAGGTATGTGCGTATCTAATTACGTCACACTCTTACCTTATAGTTTTGCTGGTTATGGCAAGGTCAAATAAAAATAGTAAATAATAAAAAAGTGATGATTGCCGTGTAAGAAACTGGTTTCCATTTATAGTTTAGGCCGTATCTGTATTCGTTAGGCGTGCTTCTGTTGAACTTAATCTCCGTATCAGGAGACAACTAAGATGCCGCCCCTCTCTAAGAATTATCATGCAAAAGTGAGTCTTCTTAAGGAGACAGTCTTGTAGCAAACGCTTCTGTCATTGATCCAAGGCCCGGACACGAACATGATGCAAAAGCTCTTTCCACATTCGACCTATCCACTATTAATGGATAGTTAGTCATCTCCAGTCTAAATTCTGATAAGATCTTTTCTCTTCTATTGATGTACGTATAACAAACACCACCACCTGATAAGTCTCAATTATAATCGATCAAAATTTAAAAATGATTTCTTCTTAATTCTCTAAAACCGTGTTCATCCAATCTCTTATTAAGGTGGAACAAGTATTAGAAACAAAGTGTTCATCATTTTTACAGTATACAAATTTATAAAAAATAATAATTAAGATTAATTAAAGTAAGTAAGATCAAGAAATGCCATTGTGCTAGCAGAACACTATAAACAGTAGTTTCACAAAAGTGGACTACATTTTGAACATGAAAAACTTCCAAGGTGTAGAATAACATTTATACCTTGCTGTAAATTATTTATTAAATAATTAACACTAAATTTATTCTTTAATAAAGTTCTGTGAAGTACTACCAGTGAGTTAATTAAAATGGCTGAAACAAAACCATCTACCCAAAAAAATATTTATGTTAAAATTTAAAGAAACCAAAATATTATTATTTATAATAAGGAAAAATAAATCAGAAGTTAATGAAATAAATTATCTTTCTATTTCATATAATTATAAAATTAATTATTTAATATTTGTCGGAATATTTTTATTACAAGAATGTTTACATTTAATATTTTCTTAAATAAGACTGAGTTGGTAAAATTAAAACAAGATTTTCTTGTCTAACATTATTTGAAGTGCCCCCTTTAGTTATAATTAATGAACTAAACTGAACGTGCCGACAAATTCTAGGCATGCATTTTGAATATTGACGGAGAATTATATTATTTAAAAAATGAAGATTTATGTTGAATGGATATTTTTTTTTTTTTTTTAATTCTTTTCTGATTTCAAAGTTTGTTAAATAATATGTTGTGGAAAAGATTTATTACAACATTTTTAAAGCTTCCTTCTGAATTCACAAAGTAGACATTTACGAAGCTGCAGTTGTTTTGTGATTCTCATTAGCCTATTATTATTTATTTTTGGGAGAGACCAAACACTGGGCTATCTGAACCCATTTTCATCTACTTCTATCTCAAAGGAAAACTACATCAAATCAGGGTAAGATCCGATACCAGTCGCTATTCCAGTTAAGCTAAGATTCACAGATGCTCTAAGAATCTGGAGCATATTCCACCGACCAATGTAATAGCAAGAGAGAATTACATCAGCAAGAGAGAGCAAACAGACGAGAGAATTAAGAGAGAGACGCTCTCTGGTACCCTCTGACTTAAGCAGGCTAGAGTGGGAGAACCTGTATATAAGCCAGTGAGAATATCTATCTAGATATCTATCTATCTATCAGATTCAACCATACATCGCATCGTGTCATATCTCCACTCTTACCTTTTATTCTATAAAATCATTACAAGTCCAGTGCAGTTTGTGTAAACTTATAGCTATATTATAACAGTGTCTTCATATCTCGTTTAATTAATCAACCTAATTTCTCTCCTCATCAACTCCATTATAACCAAAGGTCTTGGAAATGGGTGCTAAATATTCCACCTCACAATTTCTATGAAAGAGTTTCCGGCAAGAGCCCCATTATATTGAGATGTTTTCTTAAACTTCAACTTCCTTTAGTTGACCTAAGAGAAATCCGCATTAAACATCTCATAGACATCCTTATTTTGGCCTTAGTAGCTGTGACTAACTATTCATGTCTCACCTATAAGCTGACCATTTCTTTAAACAAGACAGAATGTCACAGATGACACTCTAATATAGGTCTGGCCCAATGAAAAGAAGAGAGGCATCTAAATTAGTCAACGGGCCACTTTCTCGTCACCGAAGCTACTTCATGACCTTATTTCAGACAAAAAGAGGAAGACCTAACTCCAGCCTTCTAAAAAACATTCTGTAGTCAATTTGAAAGTGAAAATATACGAAATATGTAACCTCAATGCAACAGAATGATAGAATGTACAGTGTTTATATAAAAATTGGAAATAGGAAAATATTAATAGTGAAGATGACATAAGGATTCATTTTCGAAGCGGACGCGAATCTAATTGCAACCGTTGATCATTATTCCATATCTCACGACCAGTTTTATCCAACTTTATTTAAACACTGTCGACTTTTTTTCTTCGATTTTTATTTTCACTTACAGTTATAAGAGAAAGTATGGGTTTCAGATTTTCAAAATTGAGTTTCACCGGTAATAAATGATCTGAAGTCCTCTGACTGTGATAAAAGTGTTTTATGTCAGTGATGGTCCGTATATATGACTAGCATATCTATAATGAAAAATCACAGAATGCTTAGACTTGATATTCCGTCTAGGTACCATCATGACCACCGCCTCTGATACAAGGATTGGTCAAAACCCACTTTCGGAATTACCACTTTACACGATGAGTTTCTCAGTTTCTGTGATTCTCAAAAACGACTCTAACGGTTTTCTTTAGACTTCGACACGTCTCATTACCCAGCCAACATGCCCTAGAACCCAAAATAGTGTAACTCTATTGTTCCTACCCAGGTCTTGAGTTTGCCAAGGCATTCCCATACTGTTTTTGAATTGATGACACTGAACTCAGTGGTTTAATGGCGACCTGATTGCCGGTTAGGAAAACAGTCTCCAGATTTCGATATTCCCTGCCGAGGTTAAACTGGATACATCTTCCAATTACGTGAATTTCTTCTTGAAAGATGCTGGAAAACATTGCTTCTGAATGATAATAATGATTCTCGACCGATCTATTAATAACTGCAGGAGATCTCGAGGAGCGGTCAATAAAAATTGCACTTTTTTTTTAAATTTTCGAACGTTTCGACAAATTTATTGTCTTCTTCAGGGATAAAATTAAAAAACAATGTTAATCAGGCTTACATATAATTTTCATTAAACACACTTTCCTTTCGTTAACCATCTAGCCAAAACTCGTTTCCTTAAATTCCATTCATCCACAGCTTCTCATCCTAATCCTTTAATTCACCAGCTTTCTTTAAACACTATTCCCGACAATCCATGCAGGCGGCTGAAGAGACGATGGCTCCGTGACCACCTTGTAGAATAACTCAAGATAGTGGAGTGCCATCGCTGGATGTCTTCTCCACCCCACACTCACTCCTGTTATTTAAGATTGCCATTTAACACATTTACTTGTTGCAGGGTATTTTTGCAGTTGTAAATATCAATAAAAAAAAACACACTAAACACAAAATATATACTAAACAAAACTTGATATGACAGAAAGAGTTGCTTATGTAATTACACCATCAGAAAATTATATGTAAGCCCGATTTACATTTTTTTAAATTTTATCCCTGAAGAATACAATAAACTTGTCGAAACGTTGGAAAAATTTTGAAAAAAGTGTAATTTTGTCCTCGAGATCTCCTGCAGTTTTTGGCTAGGAATGTTTTAGTCTTTGGACCAAACACTTCGGCCCCTATCAGGAGACTTCGACGTGTAACCTATACATACTGTGGCATGTTCTTTATTGCCAGAAAAAGCGGATTCACTGCTCCTCTCTCTTATGGTATTCAACTTCGAAGAGAAAAAATTTTTTACACTTCTTACATAATTCCATTCCTAGGGGAATTCTAAAGAGAACAGCTGGCAGATAGGGATAACTACTAGGAAGAAGGGGCCAATGCACTCATCCCTTTCCGATATTCTCCCAACTTAGATATTTGAGAATTAGTATTGGATTCTGAGTTTTTATTTTTATTTTTTATTTTCTGGAGAAAGGCTAGAAATTAGAATGCCAACATCACAGATATAAAAATCTATCAGTTTTATTTGTAATATTAATCCGGAATAATTAATTGTTTATAAGGGTTTTTTGGGAATCTGTGAAGTCAGTTTTTAAAAGGGCATTCGGGTTTAATCAAGGCAGTATCTTCTAGCTTATAATTTAACCATAATCAAGTGCTACTACCATGTATGCTCCAAAATTTTCTCCCCACCACCATTAGACTTATTGAGGGGATCTAAAATTTCGACCAATTCCAGATCTGGTGTAATGTTATGTTTTGGGGGGGGGAATTAAATAATAAGGAGAAATAAATAAAATTAGGTATATTAATAAATAATTATTATAATTCATATTGGGAATCTTCTCTAAAGGGATTTCGTGAGTTCTGTGTTATCTAAATTGAGCAAGGGATAAAAAATAAGCAGCAAATAAGCATGAAAAGAAATACATATAATTGGAAGATAAATTTAGTCTACAAATAAAGTCTTATTCTTAAATAATAGTAAAATAACACTTAAGCAGTAACTATATTAATTTTTACAACGTACAATATATATAAGAATGTTTACTGCAAGGTTGGGTGGGCCTTTAGCACTTTCGACACTATTATATCACTTGCACACTTTCCTTCACCCACAAAAATTTTTGTCCTCCCTAATTGAGGCTCTATATATGTAATCCCTTTCTCTATTGAAGAGAGAAAGAAGGGGAAATCCCTTTAATTTTACTATTATTTAAGAATAAGACTTTATTTGTAGACTAAATTTATCTTCAAATTATATGTATTTCTTTTCATGCTTATTTTCTGCTTATTTTTTATCCCTTGCTCAATTTAGATAACACAGACATCACGAGATCCCTTTAGAGAAGATTCCCTTATATTCCTTCTACCTTCCTAACAGTTCATTATTGTTTTCACCCAACCTTCGAAAAAACCCAGGCTTCAGATTGCTCTAAATAATAAATCAATATTAAATATAGTTCTACTAACATATTTTACATAATTACAAAATCATAATTTATATTTTTTCATCAATTCTCCCCAAGATCCTACACATTACACTAGATTATTTGTTGTGGTTAGGTTAGGAGAGCTGGTATGCATCAGAGATTATTTTCTTTGTTTTTTTTCGCAATTATATTAACTGCAGTAAGTGCAAGTCGTATGAGTAATTCACACCATATTTTTTATTATTTTCTGTTTGATTCATTCGGTATTATTATTATTCCCAAAAGGGGAGGGAAGTAAACCCTACGCTATCCAAAGCCCCTCGGGCCCATATAGCTACCCCTAAAGAATACCTACCACTGGGACTAGAATGAAAATCCAGGCCCAGGTTTTAACCATCTAAGTTTCACAACAGACCGAACAAATCGGACCAAAACCTTAAAAGGACACAGCTTAAGATCCTCTACCGACATCCTATTCCGGCCGAAGGTCCTAAACCTAATCTTCTCACAACCCAAACAATTCGTCATCAAATGCATGGGTGTTTCCTCCTCAGTTTCACAAACTCTACAAAAAGGGTCAGGCACAAGTCCCATTATATAGAGATGTCTCCTTAAACCACAATGACCAGTGAGGAATCCAACCAGATACCTGAGGGAGGTCCGTGAAAGACATCGGACCCCACTACTCAAAGCTCCGTCCGGGCCCCCAATGAGCATTTTAGACTGCCGACAACCCACTGCACTCATCCATAAGGATGAGTGCTGTGAGGTCATCCACGTCTGAAAGCCCGACAAACATGTGTCAGAAGACACACCAACAGCAGGCTCTGGACCAATGAAAGGGAGAGAGGCACCTAATTTGGCAAACCTATCCACCTCCTCATTCCCAAAAATTCCCATATGACCTGGAACCCATACCAGAAGCACATCCTTTAATGAAGAAAGATCTTCCAGTCTTCTAGAACATTCCAACACCAATCTGGAAGTGAAGACACATGAATTAAGCGCCTTCAACGCAGCCTGGCTATCCGAGCAGATACAAACACCTTTTAAATTAGTGTTACGCACCCTCTCATCCAAAATACAGCAAAGAATTGCATAAACCTCAGCCTGGAAAACGGTGGCCCACTCACCAAGAGGCGCTACCAAATGATCTCCCGTCTCAAAATAGACGGCAGCCCCAGACCTATCATCCATCCTGGAACCGTCCGTGTAGCATCGGAGATAATTCTCAGGAATCACACCAGACGGATCCAGGGTTAACCAATCTTCCCTAGAAGGCAACCTAACCCTGTAGGAATGACCAAAGACAAAAGTCTTCAAATTCCTATCAGAAGGGAAACCTGTAATGGGAATCCTTAAAAGCATCTCACGATAAATGGTAGAATGACCATATCGCTTACCCTGCCAAAAACCTGCCTGTTTAATTCTATAACAGGCTTTCATTGCCTGGTTTTTCACCTCCACAAAAAGAGGTGGAATCCCTAACAAAGTCTCCATAGATGCGGTCGTTGTAGTCCGAAACGCTCCAGTCACCGTTCATTCGGTAACTAACGGATATTCTATACCTCTTAATTATAACAAATTGAATGTTTTACAATTACGTGTAGCAATAAAGAAAAAAGGCAAGAAGACTTTCGAAAGTTATAATTGTTCAGAATGCCTGCTAAAATATTGATAAAACATATTATTTTTGAAATTCACGATGGAATTATGTAAATACGTATTGGACGTAAAATAAAGAATATTATTATTATTACTATGGATATTAAGTGTTTTGTATGGATAAAAAGCTATTAATCAAATTTTTTTTACTAACAATTGTTATTTGTTACAGAGGGCATTGGCTATTATTGTTAGCCACAATTCTGACTCCATCTTTTCTAGTCGTAGAGGCATATGATGATGGTAAGTCTGCATAATTAATTTTCTCTATTATTATGATTTAGAAAAAAACGTTTTACCGAAAACTATTTCACCCCTATATTTAATCGTGTTTAAATAAAACATTTGGATAAGGTTCGTTAGATCTAAAGTTAGAGTTGAATCTAAGCTGAACTTTAGGTATTCATTATCAACATAATAATTCCGATTATATTCGTTCACAATTTATGAATTTTTGTATAGAGGAATATAGATTACCTAGTTTGATTAGATAATCTTTACTACGAAGCTCCTTTGTGATTGGATTTACCTATACTCATCAAAATATCAAAATTCCATATAGAATTTGCAATATTTTTTATTCGAAATAAAGTTTTGACTTCATCAGTCCATTCATCACAGAAGCATTTTACATTTAAAACCATTTTTTTTTTTTTTTTTTTTTAACCTTGTCATTCGTCTTCTTGATGGAGAAATAGTGTTATATTTAGAATCTGCATTCACCTACTATCGTAAAGGCTAGAAGCATTAAATTTGCATCTGCTCAAGAACTCAGAACTGCCTACCGTCAATTCAATACTATTATCTACCTGCATTATTACTAACATTAAGATTTCTCTCTATGGTATTTTTGAAATATGCCAGTCTTAAAGAGCTCTATTTAAAAAAATAAATGAGACAATAAAAAACGTTAAAATTTTATAGCAATAAATTTGGTTTAAAAAAATAAAATTAAAGAGAACTATTAACAGAAAAAAAAACAACATAAATTTCGAATATCTTATCATACTTTTAGATTTTGGGGTAAATAAATAAGATAAACAGTATTTAAATATAAATTATGAGATGATTAATTTCTATAAATTATAATACCTCATACTAACTTTAAGGTGAATTATTGTGCTTATATCAAATTATTAAAATTGAGTTTTCACCGCACGTTTTGAGGCTCCTTGCTCGCGAAAAAATTTATGTGTGTGAATCCGCATTGTTTACGTGTCGAGGAAGTTGGCAAGTTCAAGAATGCAAGTTAGAAAATTAATATTCTATTTAAGTCTATCCCAGAAAGATTAAATTGAAGATACGATCGAAATTAATTACGATATATAACTTCAAAAATAGTTTCTTTAGTTCATTACGATTTTCTCCAAAGAATCACAAATTTCTTTAAACATTCTGCATGGTATCGTATAGTAGTATACAATAGGATTGGAAGAGAAGCATCCTAGCAGAGTGAGAGAGAGACATAAAATTTAACAGGATCACTCTTTAGCTTAGGCCAGACTAGAATGGGAGAAACTGTTTAAATACACTACGGGAGAGTATTCCGGAGTCTTGCAGCAGAGTTCATATAGCAGTCACAATGCGTCAACAACCTTTCTCCATTTTATATATTTTAGTGTACAGTTTGCATTACTTTACTATTATACAGTGTTCAGCTTTACTTTTACTTCATTTATCTATCTAACCCAATTTCTCTCTTTCTCAAACCCATTATATAGTTACATGGTAAATATAACATTTCTATTTATAATAATGTTCCGTTTTAATATAAGAGAATTATATAAATATATAAGGAAAGTAAAACAAGAAAAAGGAAATACAAATATGTTTAATATTTATTTAAGAAAATGTATTTATATTTATAAGTAAATATATTAATTAGAAATAAATAAGCATATTCAATTAGGGATTGTAGGTAAAAAAATATATATAAGATAGGTATTATACGTATACAAACATAGCACACAAGAATAGAAGATGCAATGAAAAAAAGATTATGGGTTCTTTGAATTATTTTATTATTTTTATTGTAACTAACAATATGGTATGGTAGTGTATGCTTCGTTTCACACACACACACACACACACACACACACACACACAATACACCCAAACCATAATACTTCTTCCTCTTACCAGGAGTAAGAGAAAGTAAAGATACGTGAATTTACTATTAATAAATTTTTTTTAAACTTCATACTTACTTGTAATTTGAATAGACTGAAAACTTTTTAAAATGTGTCAACTTTTCTTCAGAAAAAAAATCTGATGTAAAGCACTCACATGACTTTCTGACACTGCTTACTGAATACAATTTCATATAAAATGACAAAGTTCCTTTAAACTTCCAAATTTACTCACTTATCTTAACATAAATATAATGATAAACAAGGGGTGAAGTGAATACAGTGTAGATCAGAAGAGAGCGCCAATGATAATAGACCAATATCACACAATATTTGAAATTTTACAAATTCACAAATTTTGCAAAAATACCTAAAACAATTTTTTGAAAAATATTACAGTGAAAAGTGCTAAGTTTATGGATCAATGCAAATAATATTCCAAGTTCGAAGGAACGCTTTATAGTCGGTTTTGTGAAAATTCCAAAAAAATATCAAAAATTTTTTCTGTAGAGTCGTATTTTAGGTACCGATTTTCTTTATGTTTGTGGCAATACATTTAACTTGCATTAATATATCATTTAGAAGAAAGCTAATCTTTACTGTTTCTCTCAAATAAAATTTCCCAGAAAAATGTTTCAAATAATAATGATTGGAGGGAAGGGAATAGCTAAGTGGTTAGCGTACTGGACTCCTATGCGGAGGACCCGGGTTCGAGTCCAGCTGTACTACCCTTAGATTTTTTCTTACTAGGAGCCTCTACAGCTCACTGTCCGGTGATGGACATTCTTCCCCGTATACCCCTTTTTCCTCTAAGTACAGAGGGGGATCTTTAAATATCATACCTACCCGCTTGGGATTTACCGGTTCCTTGTTGCAAGCAATGAGATCGTTCAACAAGAAGGGGATGTCACTACCATGGAAGGAGTTTTGTGCAATACCCGACCATAGCACCCCCCCCCCGCTTGACCCATTTAAGGGCAGGTTGAGATACGCGCAACCAGCGCGCAGAGTGATCCCACATAATAGTCACACTTCCACTCCCAGAAGCTAGAGATGTGTGCGGTAAGTGCACTCCCTTAAATCGCGCACACCTAGAAAATGCGCTTCCAGCTACGGGATGGCACTGGTGTTTAATTTATATTGCGAGTCCCCTCCCGCTCAACTCATGACCTCGGTCATTGGAGTTATTAATTAAAACACGGCCTATCTCAATCGCAAGTAATTGGCTCGGAAACTGGTTGCGCCCATAGTTTAGTATTTCAACTCTAACGAGCTGCGTGACTGATCGCATGCCCGATGTATCGACAGATTCCATCTACTGATTCCTGTCCATTGCCTCAAGTACAGGGGTTTCAGTAACCCAGGTAACTTTCAGGCAACCCTGCAAGGGGAAAGGATCAGGATTGGATTAGTTGGGGTGAGGGATTCCCCAACCTGGAGAGCCAGGGGCTGATTGCACCCCGAAGGGTGGGCGATGGTGATGCCACATACCCACGCACTATCCGATGATCGAAGCGTTGTCTGTAACGAGAAAACACTGTCCGGAGGCTGGCAGTGCACTGAGAAGGCTCTGGGCACCAATGACCATAGATGTTGACGCGCCTTAAATTAAAAAAAAAAAAAAATTGATATGAGGGGTATTTAAATGTTTTGAGAAGATCGGAAAAACTGAATAATTCATTGAATAAAATAGCATTTCCGGTTGATGGATTTCTGTGTATTCTTCGTGTTATGCGATGGTGGACTATTGAAATCGGAATACCTACTTGAGCTTCCTACGGATTTTGTAAGCATGCGCACACAAACATACAGGCCTTCCACAAAAAAAAATAAAAAATTATCGTACTAAGGGGACTTTAAATCAAGTATTTTCGCTTAAATCAAGTAATTAAGTATTACTTAAAATTACTATTTGAACGATCACAATTCTTCCTCTATGAATAAGAGAAAGTAATATTGTTAAACATTTTTATGCAGAGGTTCTATTTCATGCATAAACGCAGCACACAGTATGTATTATATATTCTTTTGATTTGTTGCTTCACACATGATTTACAATGGAAATGAAGCGGCTGTTTTACTATGCTAGTTTTTAAACATTACTTCTGTTCTTCTCTTCCAAATACAAGTTATAAATTATTTGAAATCATTAATTTATATTTAACTTTAATATTGATAATATAGATATTTAATTGCTTTTATATGTAAGTATAATCAATTATAAACAATATGAGATACCACAATTGGAGATATGTTCCTGGATAAAATTTATTAGTTTGATACACTTTTTCTCGAAACGCTCTTGCTAATAAATTAGTATTTTAAATAATACTTTTTTTTTGAGATAATTTAGTTGTAGTTGAAGTTATTCTAACACATGGAGCAGAAACCTAAGCCTCTACAAAAGCATTGACCAGAAAAATAAAGCGGTGGAATGGGTTACTGCAGAAGGTGCGTTAGAAGAATATTAGGAAGGAAATGAAGGTAAATGAGACCGATGTAAAAAGATTAATTAATAATAAGCTATGGTGATATGCCTTCTAAGTGGTGGCCAGAGGGGGTAAGGCGATGGAGCGCAGCACTATGGAAGATCCCGCGTCAATACGAGGATGAGATAGAGGAAAAGATAGCTGACAGAGATCTGAGAGCCGTGATTAGTGGGACAGGGAATTATAGAGTTGAAGCAGCCTAACAAACGTTGGTGTGAGTAAGTAATAAGCAGCGAATATCACTGTTTGAATTAGTTACTACGCATTTTTCATTTATTATATCTCTATCCACCCATAGCCTAAAATTTAGATTAAGAAGTTCCCCTCTAATTTTGTAAAACCAGCGGAGATCTTTAAGCTTTAGTATCTCAAATAGACTCTCCGTTATGAAATTGGGTATTCTGCTATTAGCACTCTATAAAGAAGAAAACGATCAGTTGAAGTAGCCCGTCTCACAGTCTCTTCACGAATGCCGGACTCAATCTGGGATGGGAGCTCGAGGGCTTGAAGAGGTTGATGTTAAATAAATGAATTTGAAAAAAGCTTCTACCCGCGCTAATATAACCGCTAGTACTAACGCCATTTGCTATGGACGTCAATATATTCCCTAAAATGTGTCCAGTCTGAAGTCAGTTTTAGAAAATATCTCTAGTATGCTAAAAATCATCATGTAAAACAGGGTCCAAAACATGGATAACCAATGCTTCGGAGACACAGATATATTGAAAGTAGTAGAGAAGTGGATAGAAAATTTCTCACAAAAATTTAGTGACCATTATTAAGATGGTTCTTATAGTAGCAAAAAAATAAAAAACAAAAATGGCATCTTGTAGAAGCTGTATAAAGAGAGTGAACATAGTACTAGAATAATGTGAGTTTACTGTGCTACTGTGTACCAAAGGATGCAGGAAGTAGGAAAAGCGTATGAAAGATATCTTGAAGGTTGAAAACTAAGGTAAAAGCCAAATTTGATGTGATGGCGGGGGTAATAATAATACTTTATTAAGGCGAATACAAAAATGGAGAAATAACAAAGATGTATTAGAAGCATGGCATAAGCCGAAGCATAAGCAGAAGCCGTCTGATTGAGTTGACTACAAATAAAATTTGTAATTATTAACGAAATAAATATAGTGCTTAATATAAGTATAACAGTGCTTAAGTTAAGTAAATATACGTATATATAGTACATTAAAGAAAATAATAAATAATAATAAGAAAATAATAAATATAATACATTAAGCAAATAATATATAAATATACTACATTAAAAAAAGAAAAAACAGTTGTAGGCATTTTCAAAGAAACTAAATACAAATAAAAAATACAAAATCTCTGGATGAAAAAAGAAATAAAAACAAACTAAATGTAAACAAACAAATAGGAAAGAGAACAAAGAAAAACGTAATAAAAATAAAATACAATGGTATAAAATACTTAAGAAATATATACATATAATAATAAAAAAAGAAAGAAATATAGCTAAGGTAACCAGTATAGAAGAGAGATAGTATTAAGTCGAATCCGCGGACTCATTCAAGTCTGATTTGACAGGCATGGCGAGTATAATGAATCAGTGGTAAACAGGATATTTGACCATTTAAAGACAGAATTATCTCCAGCCTAGAGAGAAAAGATTTGCCGCAATGGAGTAACCGAAGCTCCACCAGGATAGGACATTCTTCAAGGAAATGCTATAAATCCTCGCGAACATCATAAGAGCAAAGAGAACATTTTTCATTTATTATATCTCCATCCACGATGGCCTAAAATTTAGATTAAGAAGTTCCCCTCTAATTTTGAAAAACCAACGGAGATCTTTAAGCTTTAGGATATCAAATAGACTCTCGGTTATCAAATTGGGATATTCTGCTATTAGCCCTCTATAAAGAAGAAAACGATCAGTGGAAGTAGCCCGTCTCACAGCTTCTTCACGAATGCCGGATTCAATCTGGGATGGGACCTCGAGGGCTTGAGGAGGTTGATGTTAAATAAATGAATTTTAAGAAAGCGGAGAAAATAGCTGTTGACAGAGAAAAAGTTGGCACTTGCTAATAAAAGAGGCCATGTTTCGACAAGAGCTGAAATATAAGGGCGTGATAATTCCATGAGAAGTAATATAAATTTTCCAGAATATGTTCAGTTAAGAAATTTTCAAAAACATTTTTTTCTACACTTTGTAGCTATAGATTGACAAACATTTGCGAAGATCAGAGACAATTTCCGTGGTAGCCTGCTTCATTTTGTGGTCATCGACCGGTTTCGGGCGTTCGCCCATCTTCAGGATGCGTTTTTCAGACAGTGTGACAACACAGACTTGCACAGAGCAAACTTAGTTTACACACTGACTGGTTTTAACTGTATTTAAAACTAAACTCTTAAACTAGCGCAAGGAGTATGGTCAGCTGGGTGGGAAAACACGTGTTTGGGTTGCTAAAGGGCAAATTTTCTTTACAATGGAAACAACACGTGGGGGTCTAATTTTTAAACTCTGTTGTTAGAGGGAGATTTACTTTTCAATTAAATTCCTTCCTCATATTGGAAAACGACATAGACATAAACAAAATAGTACATTACCTTAACAACATAAACCAGAAAATATAATTCACGTACGAAAAAGAAACGAACAACACCCTCAACTTCTTGGGCATAAAATTCACAAGAACGACAATGAACTGGAATACGGAATACACAGAAAAGCAACTCCTCCGATGCTACCATACCGCACAATTCCAACCACCCTACCCAACACAAACTAGCTGCACTTAGACATCTGACGAACAGACATAAATGCACACCCCTCACACCCGCGAACCACACACAAGAATTGCAGACAATCTACAAAATAGCTGAGAACAATGGGTACAATGCGAACATCGTTAATAAACTCCCAAAAAACGAACCACACCACCGAAATAGGACTGACAAAGAAACAGCAGACAAATTCGCCACATTCACATATATTGGGAGCCACACATACAAAATCACAAATTTTTTCAAAAAAACTGTGCATTAAGACATCCTTCCGAACAAACAACAAATTAGGCAACAAAATCCGCACTCGTACCGACTTCACTGACGTATATGACAGCAGTGGAGTTTATGAGTTGAAATGCGCGGACTGTGACAACATTTACGTGGGGCAGACCGGCAGAAAAATCTAGGAACGATTTATCGAACATATCAGATCATACAAGTACAACAAAGTTGACTCAAATTATGCCAATCACCTAAACACTAACAAACACAAATCCGATGACAGCAAAACCACGATGAAGCTAATACATTCTGGCCACAAAGGACGACGACTTGACATAATAGAACAACTCGAAATATATAAACACAAGACACAAACTTAATAAACGAACAGACAAAATTTGCCAGTGAACCATTATTCAAAACACTCTTCCCACAATAGCAACAGAAACGCAATTACCAGTGCAAACATTATATATGGACCAAATAGTCCTTACACAGATTTTAGTTTTAGGTTTAGTTTTAAATCTGCTAGTTATATATTATTTATTAAAAAAAAAAAAAATGTATGCTTATTTGGATGATGTATGTGCATGTTGTGTAAAAAGGTGATAAGTTGAGCGGAATGCATAAAAAACTTAATTATAAAACAACATATTTAGGTATACATGCTTGCGGGGATGTGAATGTTGTGTGAAAAAGTGAAATAATGACTGGAATGCATAGTTATAAAAAACTTAATTATAAAAATCGCTTAATTTTAAATGATGTTAGTTTAAATCGTTATTTAATTTAATTTAAATTTATTTTATATATTTTATATTTTTTTGATTAGTTAATTGTAAAGTAAATCTCCCTCCAACAACAGAGTTTAAAAATAGACCCACATGTGTTGTTTCCATTGTAAGGAAAATTTGCCCTTTAACAATCCAAACACGTGTTTTCCCACCCAGCTGACCATACCCCTTGACCTAGTTCAAGAGTTTAGTTTTAAATACAGTTAAAACCATAGGGAAGGGATTAGCTCAGTGGTAGCGCGCTGGACTAGCAACGCGGAGATCACGGGTTCGAATCCAGTCGTGCTGCCCTTAGATTTTCTCTTCCTAGAAGCCCCTACAGCCCACTGTCCGGTGATGGACAGTGTTGTCTGTAACGGGAGAACACTGTCCGAAGGCCGGCAGTGCACTGAGAAGGCTCCGGGCGCAAATGATCACAGATGTTGAGACGCCTTAAATAAAAAAAAACAAAAAAAAATTAAATACAGTTAAAACCAGTCAGTGTGTAAACTAAGTTTGCTCTGTGCAAGTCTTTGTTGTCACACTGTCTGAAAAACGCATCCTGAAGATGGGCGAACGCCCGAAACCGGTCGAGGACCACAAAATGAAGCAGGCTACGACGAAAAATGTCTCTGATGCTTTCCAGCTCTGCGGAACCAACCACCACAACAATTTGCGTAGATATTTGGCTCGCCGTTGATTGATGGAGAATAGAATGGGTTCAACAAATCAACGTGTCTGTCCTTGGAAACTGTAAAGAATGTTTTTAAAAGAAATTCAAGTAGCTCTTTATCATTCGAGAATTTACATAATATGTAAGAGCTCGTTATATTTTGTTAGTAAAACTAACGCTTAACTTTTAAGTGGAATAGTCAAGTTTATTATAATGGGTATTTAATATTCTCTTACCAATAATAAACTGAGAATTTCATTTTGAGATCATAATAAGATCGTATAATAATAATAATATACGATATTATATGAAGTACCTATTATGAATAATTATATAAACCAATTAAAATAGTATTATTAAATTTATTACATAAAGAACATTAATTTGTATTATAGTGGCTGTACTGGATATTGTGTTCTATTAGCTTCCATTGTTCCTTTATATACTTTGCTGAAATAAAGGTAGGAGATAAAGATGGTATGGCAGTAACTAATACAGTAAGTATGTATGTTCTACTCACTCTCTGTACCATTTTGATATGTAATACACTTTTGAGTTGACTGCCGTAACTAACTATATACATGTACCCTCGCTATATCTAATCATCAGATTACTACAGATTCTCACATAGTACTGTAAACATATATAACATAGAGAGATTAGCTAAGACTTATCTCATGACCTTATTTTGTTTATCTGTATTCACATTTTTTCCCCGCTTCACTTTACAGCTTCATCTTACCCTTTTTTGCTTCTCATATCTACTTTTTTTTTTTTTTTTTGTTTAATCTTATTTAAACTTATACATGCTTTAAAAATAAGAATGTATTCAAAATACTTGCAAGTTCTGATTAAATTTAAAACCTTTCTAAGTTTTTCTATTAAATAGTTTCTATGGTCTTGAATGAAAATGTAATCTATTAGTACACTAATCGTGATAATGTGAAAGCTGGAATGTTCTTTTGAAGAAGATTACTAGCCATCCATACAAATGTGGAATGTATCTTTACAATTTTTTTCTACCTTCAGGTCCAAACACTTTACAGTCACCGAGAATGGATTCCAAATTACCTAATGGACCACATGTGATAAATTTCAAAAATACGAAGTACAATATTGTAATAGTTTATTTATTGGTGTTTCCAAATTATTATCTAGAATCACTTTTTACTTTCTCTTACTCCTAGTAAGAGGAAGTATTGTAATCGTATGAAATTTTCGATATCTAGTTTTCACCGGAAATGCCAGTTTTAAGGGCCTCCTGAGACCAAAAAAGTGGTTTTTAGCAAATGGAGCGTGTATGTATGTGAACAGCATAGATCAAAAACGAGAAACTATAGAAAGTTGAAACTCGATATTCCGTTTAGGTATCACCATGGGATTTGACATAACGTTATCTGTCAAAATTCCTTAACCGGAAATACCACTTTACTAGATAGTTGTATTACGTTTTTGCGATTTTCTTAAAAATAACTCTGACGATTTTTCTTTAAACTACTTATATCAACTACACATGCAAGGAGCTACAACTTTTATTTGAAACATTTCTCCGCAAAAATTCATTTAAGGGCACTTTTGAGGGAGGGGTGGGGTTAGGTTTTTTCTAAAGTGCTATTTCAGTTTATAAGGCAATTCTGCCATCTAAATAATGTTAATTAGAATTTAAATATGTTGTTGAAATTCCGAGTTTGAAAAAAAATTGGATGACCGGAAGTGCGTTTTACATTACGACTTTAATAAATAATTTTTTTAATTTTTTTGCAATGTTCTCAAAAATGGCTCCTATGATTTTCTTGAAACTACGTATGTACACTAAACATACCAAGATCTACAACTTTTATTATAACATATCCCTGGGAAAATTCATTTAAGGGCTTTTTGGGGGGTTGTGTTTTTCTCTAATGTGATATCATACTTGATAAAGTATAATTGGATGATAGCTTATACGATTCTACCATCCAAACAAACTTAATTAGAAATAAATAGATGGCCAAAATTCCGAGTTTCAAAAAAATATAGTAAATCGGAAATGTGCTTTTACTGAACAGTTTTTTCAGTTTTCGACGAATTTCATTAAATTTGGAACACAAACTATAAAATTTGTCAATTATAATTTTGAAAACTGGAGTAAGAGAAAGTTGTGTGAGTGTTTCACACCAGATTTTTCTCTTCGGGAAGATTCTAGGAGCTTAGAGGTTAGCCTAGTCTTCCACAGAATCTTGATCATACTATCTCTATTTTCTCTTTTCATGTAAAGCAGCAAACTCGCCTAGTTTGATACAGCTTCGCTGGTTATTTAAATTACGAAGAGAACTGTTATATTTAAATAACATTTCTTGGTGTGACAAAAGATACTGACATCTGTCATTTGTGCAAATTATAAAGCCGGGGATGATGTTTTTCATTTTGTGCCACAATGTATAATTTTAACTGAAATACGCCTATCTGGATGGACCATGTTCGCCATTCCCAGCTGATATTTACTTCTATCTTCAAATTGATAATTGCAAATCTCTTATTTCTTTAGCTCGTTATGCATGGCAATAACCCGATGAACTTGTTCAATCGTTTAATTATTAATAACCTAATATTTTCTATTTACCTAATTTTATTTTATCTTTTGATTTCTTCAATTTACAATTTCTTTATTTAAATATTTATTTATTATTGTATTTTATCTTAGTTTATGTAATTCGCCTATAATTTGTTTTTCACTTAAATTATTTTTCTTATTTTGTTTTCTTATACGTTCACTCTGTTATCCTTTTAAATGCTTTCGTTTCATGTTATCTGCATCTCAACCTCCGGCAAGTGGATTTGAGTCCGTAAATTGGTTATTTAGAAAATTTTATACTTATATAATTTTTAGAAAATAAAATATATGATTAATATATTATTTATTTGTTTTTAGACAATCCCCAAGCAAGGAATTCGGTTTTCTCTTCTTTTTTAAAAAAAAAAAATACTAAAACACTAAGGAAAAACATTAAATACCAAAAAAAATTTAAAATGAACTAAGAAAAAACAAAGTTAGTAATAGAAATATTATTTAGAAAATACCTGACAACATAATAATCACAATAATTAACTAACGTTTATGGTAAAAGATAAACAGAAATTAAATACGATCTTATTTTTAGAACTTTAATATAGAAACATAAATAAATCTTTTAGTTTGTATCTGATAATAAACACACAATCTAATTAAGAAAATGAAGTAACATTTTTGATGGGCTTAATTATTTATTGCGCTCTAAAATTAGTGTATTAGGACATTAATACTATTAGAAATTGATTTATGCCACCATTTGTTTAGATACTATTGCAATCCTTGTCGGGATAGAAATTTTATCTGCTATATTTATGATATAAAGAAGGGAATAGTTTATTAATCAGCCAAAACTGAGCATACTAATTAAAATACAATATATATTAGGTTCTTCGAACATAGACCGTCAAGTCTTTTAAATCGGCTTTATGGCAGCGATTATACTTAATACTTATAGTGTTCACATCCCTCATCTGAAGATAGCCAACCGTGAGCCCATGTTACTCACTTCTACATCAGTCCTGGTCTAGTAATGAATGAAGTTTGAAGAGTCTTTTTTGCCGTCTCATTGATAGGTAGTAGTAACATGTGGACAGGGAAAAGGAAGAAGCTAAGGAATGTGTGCCATTTGTTGACCCGACAAAATAGATCTCTTGAACGACACAAAGAAAGAAAATTACACAAAACATTCATAGAAAGTGTAATAGGATCCGAAGAGAGGGATCCAAGAGCAAAAAGAGAAACACAAAATTCAGAATATCATTCGCTATTTATGACAGACTAGAGTGGGAGACTATGTATATATATTGCAATGTGTAGATCTTGGGGAGAAATGATGAAAAAATACAAATTATATTTTGTAATTATAAGTAAAATATATTAGTTCAAATGTATTTAATATTGATTTATTATTACTTAGTACAATTTCAAGATTGGGTTTTTACGAAGGTTGGGTGAAACAATGAGGGAAGTTAGAAAGGTAGAATAATAAAATGGAATTTCCCTCTTCTCACTTTCCCCGGGGTGGAGGTACAATATATAAGATGGATCCTATTAGGGAAGGGTTCAGTTCAAAATTTATACCGTAAAAGGAGTGAATTCTTTGATTAGAAAAAGCCATGTTACAGCAGTGAGTGGTGGAAGTGCCCCAAGAAACCCAACCTTCTTCAAGTCAGTAAATATGTAAAATATGTAAGTTTATAAATTTTTCCTAAATGACAAGACACTTAATATGTTGATATATCTCAATATTGTATTTGTTAATTTTAACTTATATTGGTTATTTTAATTATACATTTTGAATCTATACTTAGTTGTTTTTTCATCCTCTCCAACTTCTATATAAACACAGACCTCACGAGATCTCTTTAGAGAAGAGTTAAATTAAAAATTGTATTAATTATTTACTATTCTGAATTTCTTTTTTATACCCCCCCAAAACACATAATATTACAATATATACAGTTGCGCTAGCCCTCCTAGAAGGGACAGTCTTTAGAACAGTTTTAAGGTGGTTAACTCCGAGTCAGCAACCAATTATTACCTTTCTCTTCACTCACTCTAAATCTTTCGCTACCTAATTTCTCTTATACGTGTAAAGTCCTGGCAGTTTGCATTACTTCTTCATTATACAGTGTTCAATATTATTTCCATTTTATTTATCTCTTAAACCCAATTCTCTCCTTCTCATACCCATTATAGAAAAACATTTAAATTCAGCGACAAACATCATGATAATAAAATAAAATATAAAGACATTATTTAAATAAACGATATCGCCTGTGCATTTGTATTTTATGTTAGCCATATTTGGATATGTGATGTTGTATTTATCACATCTACTTGCTTTTGTTGTGCATTTTAATACCATTAATGTTCCCATAATACTCATAATAGCGTAAGTGAATCTGCAATAACCAGATTTTAAAATTGCCTATTTCACTTTGTGGGCAATGGAATTATAAAATGATCTGTTAAATTCTTCATGCCTAGGCATTCTTACAAAATATAAACGCAAGCCTTAGCGCTTGAGATTTGAAGAAATCTATGGAGCCTTAGGGCATCAGATTATGTTGAAATTGGTAAAGGTACTAATAGCTATAATGAGGCTAAAATTGTACCACTTGGGGTAAAATGCTTGAGAGGGGAGGCCGACAAAAGCTAAAACATCTTGATAATTTAAAAAAGCAAAAACTTTTTATATTTTTTATTTCATATATGTTAATATATTTTTATAGTTCCATTTGTTAAGATTAGTGGCAATGGAATTAATAACATATAAGTAGAAAATTATGGCACACATTAAAATTAAGCCTGTTATTTATTCCAATTAACTACTAAATATATTAAACAATTACCTATAACAAGTTTGAACTTTATATTTTTTAGTGCATGGGTTTGGGTCTGATTCGGAGAAAAGGTTAGTGGACTATTCAGTAGCATACAAGCTCAAAAGCATACAGGCTGTGGTAAATTAAAAGTAAGCTAGTAATTTTCAATTAAGAGCCGTCAAGTTTGTTAATGAGCTAAATCCAGGAGACATTAAATTACCTGTGAATATGGAGGAAAAAATAGAAAGAAATGTATGCTTTAAAGTATCAACCAGAGAAGCCTACCAAAGGGAGGTTATTAATGAAGAGGAAGATAAACCAGACTGTAAATCAGTCTAGTGGATCAACTAAGAGAGGTGGCAAGGCCGACTTAGGATAGTAAGAGATGGTTAAATAGGCAGTCCTAAAAAGGAGTGTAACATAATACTCCGAGGATTGTAGTGGCAAAACGATATAGTGGCTGATTATTATGCTTCAGACTGAAAAATTCTTGCCGTAATAAAAATTCGGGCCAGCAATGGTTTGTGACCATAAACTGTGGTGCCTCATTTTTTCGAAATGGAATAATAATAAAATAATAATAATCGTAAATTTATCAATGTCCGACAATGTGGATTTCGTGATCACTTATAAAAACCAATATCCGCTGTATTATGCAGTTCCCGGGCCACTGTTTCTTATAAGTTAATTTTTAATTGGCATTATTATTTGACTTTCAAGAGGAAACCAACCATGCGCTCTGCATAGCCTCCTTAAAACCAAGCTCTTTCACAGAAATGCTCCAACATATTCTGATTCTGTATTGAATTTAATCTCCTCAAAACCCAGTCTATCAAAGATGTATGTCTTCTTTTCCTCTAATAATGTGCTCAAAGAGCACAGCAGTTGGACCATGAGTTAAGGTTTTCTTAAACCACAATAACATACCTTACTAGATACCTAAGAGAAGCCCATGAAAGATACTGTAGTAACTTCCAGTCTTATTTGGATCCTCGATCAATGTTTTAGATTGCCGACAATTCAAAAAGCCAAACAAAGTACTGTATTAAAATTTACATACTTTGGATTTGAATTACGTACCACTTGGCCGAAGTACAGAATACAATGAATGCATAGTGGTCTGTCCGGAAAACAGTGGTTTATCCATAAAGGAGCCCTCGAGTACTCTCTTGTCTGAACATATATTGCCACTCCAAAAGTTCCAATCATTCTTCAATCTTCCAATTATTTATAGTTCTCCAAGTAAGACACGAGTTATTTCCGGGTATGCATAGCAGATGGACCTACCAGTCTTACCTAGTAGTTAAAACAATACTGTAATTATGATTAAACACTTAATATCTTTACACTCTATCTGTAAGACATATATTTTCCTTTTCTTATTTTTCTAATAAGTTAAGTTTTTAGTTTTTATTTTTTAATTAGCTCCTAAGAAATTTTCCAGAGTTCTTATTAATACAGAAATTTTCAGTATGAATTTAATAATTGGAAAATCTCTTTAAGTATAATCTTGATTCAGTTAGTGGAAAGCGTGCTTTTCGTTAATAAATTGGAAGTGGACAGATGTCAAGAACAGAACTCACGAGAATTAATCGAGTAAAGATTGAAGATGGCAATGAATTTCTCTTTAACATGTAAATAAAGCATGACTTGTCTAGCTAACATAAAAATAGGCCGTTGCCTAGAGAATGCAAACGATGGATCAAATATTTTTTGTTACTATTTTTTGTTTAAATAATTTTTGAAATGAATAATGTTCTTATTTTCACTTACAGCTATAAGAGCAAGTATTACGATCTGATCAGATTTTTGAAATTGAATTTTCTCCTGATATATATTATATGAAGCCCTGAAAAAATGTATTTATACACAAAATCTGTAAATATAATAATTGACAAAAATGTAGTTTAAACTTGTAACTGTTATCTAAATGTTTAGTTAACTTCAATGTTATGAATTTTCTAAGACAAAAGTCACATACAAAAGTGATATGTCTCTGCAAGTGTAATAGAATGAAATGGATGGTGTGTGACATTATGGAGAAAATTGCAGATATCGGAAAAAAAAAATAATTATAATAAATATTATGCAAATGATAAAATTACGTAATATACTAAAGTAGCGCTTGAGCAGAAAGCAAAACCCCCCATCTCGTCACAAAACCTTCTTAAATGAATTTTACCGTACACAATTTTTTTAAATTAGGGTCATAGACCCTTCGTATGTAGTGTATATACGCAAATCGTGAAGAAAATCGTTGGAATATTTTTCGAGAAATTCGCAAAACAAAAAAAAAACGGAAGTGAATTAAAGTAAAGTGGTACTTCCGGTTGAAGAATTTTGACAGAGAAAATCTTATGAAGACGTATGATGATTGCAATGTCAAGTTTGAATTTTTTGCGATTTTCCGTTTTTTGAGCTACGTCATTCAACTACGCCAACACACACACATAGGACTATTTTCTAAAAAACAATTTTTCGAATTCAGGGAACCTCAAATCTTTCATTTCCGATTGAAAACTCGGAATATTTCACACTGCATTAATTCCTAAAAGCATATTTTGATTTTTTTCATTCATATTGACTATTATCATGGGATTCCACATTAAGGTTTTTATCCGAACTTCAAAAACAGGTATTAGGAATTTCTTTAATTTTTCAAATTATTTCGATTTCCTCGTAACGGCCAACAATTTTTCTCTCAGTTTGGTATAAAACACCTACACAATAATGGACTGTAAACTTTTTTATATAGCATTTTTCGGGGAAAACTAATTCTCAATGAATTCCTTCCATTGGTAAAGTACCATTTTATTAAGAGTACATTTCTGCAAGATTTAGTAAAAATCTAAGTTTTTTGTGGTTGGTTCCGCAGATCTGGAAAGCAACACTGATATTTTCCGTGATAGCCTGCTTCTTTTTGTAGTCATCGACCGTTTTCGGGCGTTCGCCCATCATCAGGATGTTTTTGTCAAAACAGTGTGTTAACATAGACTTCCACAAAGCATATTTAGTTGATACATATGCTCTTTAAATGTTTTTGTTAAGGCTTAACAACGTTAAGCTCAGTTGTGTTGGTACCTGAGTGGGATGACTACAGAAAGAAGTAGGCTATCACGGAATTTTCATCTCTCATGATAATAATCTAAGCTTTAACAAAATATATGATGTGAAATTGAGTGTATTCTGTAAGAAAGTTTGTCAGTTTTTCATTCCAGATTAAAAAAAAATGTAAATCTTGAATAAAAAGGTTGATATTAATAATGGTGGTGTAATTATTTGGATTTGTATATTTAACACTTATGTACACGTATGTCTTAAATTTATGAACATATCAAAGATCCGGTGGAAAGTTACTTTTATTTATTTATTTGCCACATTTTATTTATAGTTTTCATTTACTTTTATCTCAGCCTACACTAATTTATTTTTACAAATGAAATGCACTGATAATCTTTATTTATTTGAAATTATACTTAATTCAGTAGTAAGCAAAATATTAGTACCCCTATAATAGGGTAACTAACTATAAGTTACAGTGGTTAAACCTTTATTATTGTTTAACACAAAGTACCAAATCAATTCATTAGTTATGCCAGAATAGTTAGTTTAGCCCAGGGGTTAAAACAAGGGTTCTCTTTCACTAGAATCATAAGGAAGGGTGCATACAGAATCACTTTAGAAAACGAGGCGTTTCTAGATACCCTAATACAAACCCCCAACTAAAACAAAAATCCAACAGTAGTATTTGTAAATAAATATATTCCATTTTCCCGATTTTTTTTTTGTTTAAATATTTTGTGCTTGTCTTCTGTCGAACGAACTTAAAAGCGGCCAAATTATTTTGAAAAAATTCAATATTTTTACAGTATACAAATTATGTGAAACAGTTATAATGGAGTTGTTGAGAGAGAAATTAATTAGTTTTGATTAAATGAACGAGATATGAAGACACTAATATAATGTAGATAAGTTTATACTAACTGCACTGGACTTAGTAATGAAAATAATAGAATATGAATGTGAGAGTAAAGATATGACACGATGCGATGTACAGTTGTATGGTTGTATCTGATAGATATCCTCTAGATAGTCCCACTGGCTTATATACACAGGTTCTCCCTCTCTAGCCTGCCTAAGTCAGAGAGTAGTCTCTGTTAACCAGAGAGGGCCTCTCTTCTCTCTGCTGTGGTTTCATTATCTTTGCGGTACCATTACACAGTCAATGAAACTTTTTTTTTATTGCATTTGTCAACTTTCCCAGTCCAGTTTCAGAGAAATGTCGTTCACATTTAGTCAATATTAGTCATTCATTACACATGCTAATGGGCACGGCACGGCTTTCAAAATACCCTATTTTTTTAGGGGGTGAACTCAGTGTAGTTCCCAGGAAGTACTACCTCGGATGAACCATTCATATCCATTGTGGAGTTTTATCGCCGTGCCTGGCTAGATCTGCCTAGTTCAGTTTAGCAAAAGGGAAGGGCATTTTGTGAAGAGAGCAGTTTTCTCAATAATGCCCTCAAATAATCTGGATGAATCTTTTTTAATATTCATTTTGGGTTATTCTAAAAAAAAATTTTAAAAACCCTTTGAAACCTTCATATATATAGTTAGACTTGCATTATGCAAGTAGCTCAAATTTAAAAGAAATTCATAATTTTCTCGTAAAAAGAACCCAACGATTATCTTTAAACTTCCTATACTTCTATACGCCCGACACTTTTATTTGAAACATATTCTTGAAAAAAATGATTTTTAGGGGGTTCTAGGGGAACACTAAGCATTCCTCTAAAGAAACTACTACTTCAATGCAAAGTATGGTTCCACGACGTATATAATAGTACTACTGTTTGAACGCATTGCCAGAATTCCAAATATAAAGACAATCGAAAACTGAAAGTGCCACTTTACCCGTAATTGGTTTTTAAATATTTTTGAATATTTTCAAAAAGACTAACGATTTTTTCATACCTTGAAATGCTAAATGTTTAGACATAAACCTATCACTTTTATCTTCTTCTTATTCTTCACCTGATCTACCCGAAGGTGTAGAGGTTTGACAAAAATTTCGCCACTGATCTCTATTTAGCGACAAGCTTCTGGCGCTTGCCCAATCACTGCCTCTGGCCGCAATTATCTTCTTCATATTGTCCTCCCAGGACCATCTCCTTCTTCCTCTCAGTCTTTTACCCGAAAGTTTTACTTCAAGAGCTTTTCGGGTTATCCTGCATTCCGCCATTCTGCACACGTGCTAGAACCATCTCAATTGTCCTCTTTCCACAATCTGGATGAGGGGTTCAACTTTGAGAGCTGTTCGAATTGTGGCATTTCTTATTCTGCCTCTCTTTGACTTCCCCTCGATTTTTCTGAGGTACCGCATCTCAGCTGCTTGGATGCGGCTCTTTTCATTTTCTTTCAGGGCCCAGGATTCACATGCGTAAGTGAAGTTGGAACTTAGATTGACTGATATACCGCCAGTTTTATCTCACTTTTATTTGTAACACTTTACAGAAAAAAAATTATTTTAGAGGTATTTGGGGGGGGGCTATAATTAAGTTTAAATTTAAATTGCTGCTACAGGCTTCTATCGCTTCTGCCATTAGGCTGTTCAATCAGTTCAATCAGGCTGTTCAAATGGAATTTGCTCTGGGCAAGTCTGTGTTATCACACTGTTTTGACAAAACATCCTGATTATGGGCGAACCGGTAGATGACCATAAAAAGAAGCAGGCTATCACGGAAAGTATCTGTGAATAAGAACTGTAATTATAAATAAGAAAGAAGTTGGCGTAAGACAGGGATAAGTGGAGGAAGCTCTGTAAGGCCCCAAGTTGTTGACTTGGCATAACTGATTATGAGTAATTATTATAAATATTTAAATCACAAAAAAATACATTTCAGATAATCGATCTTTTCATTATTCTCCGGTTTTAGTAGAAGATAGTCTGTTTATTTTGAGTGAAGTTTTTACTTTGTAAAATAATTTTTTTTCAATATAGCCTGATGAAGGAAATATACATTTCTGGAAGTTGGCAAAAATATAAAATTTCTCCACCTACTTTGACCAACCTCAAAAAAAAAGAAGCCTATTTTAGGTAATAATATTTTATTATCATAGATTGATTCACATATTTGTATATAAAAGGGAAGGGATAGCTAAGTGGTTAGCGTAGTGGACTCCCATGCGGAGGACCCGGATTCGAGTCCGGCGGTGCTACCCTTAGATTTTTTCTTCCTAGGAGCCTCTGCAGTTCACTGCCCGGTCATGGACAGTGTTGTCTATAACGAGAGAACACTGTCCGTAGCCGGCTGTGCACTGAGAAGGTCCGGGCGTCAATGACTGCGCAATGTTGTGCGGCTTAAATTAAAGAAAATAGCTATATAAAATACGTACCTACTAATATTGATTAATTATAATTAATTAACACCACTCAACATATTAAACACTGCTACTAATATAAGTATAATAAATTATTGATTGTTTTTGAATGAGGTAATCCAATTTTTTCTATTGTAAATTTTGTAATTAATTTGAAGAAGAAGAATTAAATAATTTCCTTATAAAAATTAACTGTTGATAGCTGCAAAATGTGTAAAACAAGATATGTTTTCAATATTTTAAGATCTCAAGAATCAAAAATCTTCCGAAAAATATTGATAAAATTCTATACAACAAGTACTTCTTAAAATTAATTTTAATTTAATATAAAGTTCAATGTATTTATTATTGTTCCTGTTGTCAAATAAATCCTTTTTAATTAATTAATTTTAATCTTATCTCATTCATCCCCTCTCATTTTTAGAAAAAAGAAAATAAAGAGTCCATTCAGTAAGTTTGTAACTTTGCGCTCTCTCATTTCCAAATTAAGAACCTATTCTAAAAACATCTTATTTATTCTGACTTCCTTGAAATGTTTTTTTTTTTTTGAGGTCTTTCTTCATTTCCCTCTTTTTTTTTTTTTTGATTTCCCGTGGTTGTTTTTTTTTTTTTTTTTACGCAATAATTGAATGCCATTGGCTATCTACACTTTTCCGATTTTTTAACGGATAGGTGTCTGAAAGAAACTACGATTTTTATCAATATCATCCAATGTATATTTAATTCTGAACTGTTTTGACACTATTTTTAATCTAAAAGATTACTCACACACACACACACACACACAACAATTTCCTAAACCATTTATATGATCCATTTATACGGGACATGAATTTCCGATGTAAAACTAATTTTAAAAATTTCAAAGTTTTGATCATCAATTTTTATTACTTCTTTTACTTTCACTTATTTTTTTTTTTTTTAGTGATAACCTGATCATTTATTTTGATGACAAAAAAAAAAAAAAAGGGTATTATGAAAAGGTCACTGATGTTTTCCAGCATGGCGGACCCAATCACTATGAAAATTTCAATTTTGAAGACAAATTTTGTCTTTTGGACGTCAGGAAGTGTTTGAAGAAAAAATTGTTAGAGGATTTTGAGAAAAGTTGAAAAAAAAAAAATAATGTATCTAGGCCTATTATTTTAATTGTGTAACCTCCAAATTCAAAATCGGGAACCGTAGCTTAACGCCTGCAGGTCAGGGGTTTAGAATAGGCCTGCTCCCTTCCAGAAAGTTGTAAGGGGCCACTAAAAGACTACGCTACATGTAGTCTTTCCTACTCCAATGCTTTTCTTCTTTCCAGAAATTTAGTCAAGTTAAAGCAATTTAAACATGTCTTTGTAGATCACAACATAATATTATTAAAAAGTAAATTCTATAAAAATAAAAAAAAATTTGAATAATTTTTTAATTCAATGAAATATTAGATGAAATTTTTATCATTAATGGAAAAAATTAAAAGAAACAGTTTTCATTCTTTATTTAGGTTTGGTAGTAGCTGAGATAACGGAACTGACAAATAATTTATAAGTTTATTTAAAATTTATAGTTTAGAGAGAGACATGGATCATAAAAAGAGATAAATAATCTTCCAGTTGTGAGTGTTAAAAGTAGGAAGGGATCTTTCTAAAAGTTCTGGATATCGGTCTGCCGTTTGAACATTAAACGTTAAATGGAAGGTTAGGATATATAATCAGGCTTTTATATGCTTTTGAGGTTACGACATTTAAATCGTATTTGGCAATATGACGCATTGAAATGGGAAATTGTCCATCTGTCCATTGTTGTAGACGACATGGTTACACCTCACACTGCCCATGTTTAAGAAAACATGTAGTAAGCGCGGGGAATGGCTTCCACATCTTGCTTATTCTTTGGACTTAGCATCCAACGATTATCAAAAACTACTGGCAGGGATAAAAGTTATGAACCAGGCCAACGACTAAAAGATAAACAAAACCCACAAAACTTAAAAAGATCTTCTTTTTAATAAAAAAAAAAATTGTAGTAGCACCCTAGGGCAAGTGTCTCCAGTTAAATTGAAGCTGTGTTAAAAAATTGTGCTTGTAATATTGACGAACTTTAGAAACACCCACGCATTTATATAAACCTTCCCAGACTCGCCAATTGCTAGGTAGATACTGCGTACAGTTTTTTCACTTATTCCATCCTCCTGTTCTCTTACTCATATAGTAAGAGAAAGTATTGTAATCGTGTCAAATTTTTGATATCGAGTTTTCACCGGAAATATCCGTTTTGATGTCCCGTGAATCCAAAAAAAGAGGTTTTTAGAAAATTGTCTGTATGTGTGTGTGTGTTGTGCCCATCTATCTGTCTGTGTCTGTGGCAAGTATGTATATATGTAACAGGGTGTCCCAAGGTATATGGCTAACGACTTTTTCTCAGAAACTAAGATAGCTAGAGAAAAACTAAAAAATACGTGTCCCCGTAGTTTTTTGTTAGAAAACCAAATTTAATTTGCAGATTTGTTTTGGTGCTTCGAGAAGCGAGATACAGGCACCAACTTCATTTTTTCAAATGGGGAGGTGTGGTTTTTATTTGAGAAATAGATACCTCTATTTTTTGTAAGAAAAATTTACTTGAACGGGTTTTTTTCTGTGAGTGATATTTTACAAGTTATGAATGAATGAAAACATGATTCTTATAAGAAATTTCAAAATGATATTATAACGGTTTTTTGATTGAATAAGAAGAAAAGTACTATTTATAAATTTTAGTCCTCATTAATTATAGAACATGCTCGAATTGGCCCCCACCATAAGAGATGCATGCACATGCTTTTTCCTACCAATTGTACCTTACGGCCAAAGAAATACATCTCTAATGGTGAAATACATCTCTCCTACAAAAAACAGAGGAATCTATTTCTTAAATAAAAACCACACCTCCCTATTTGAAAATATGAAGTTGGTGCCTGTATCTCGCTTCTCGAAGCACCAAAACAAATTTGCAAATTAAATTTGGTTTTCTAACAAAAAAACTACGGGGACACGTATTTTTTAGTTTTTCTCTAGCTATCTTAGTTTCCGAGAAAAAGTCATTATCCATATACCTTGGGACACCCTGTATATATGAACAGCATAGCTCAAATACGAAAAATCTTAGAAAGTTCAAACTTGATATTCCGATTATGTATAACCATGGGATCCAACAGTAGGTCAGAAGTCAAAATTCCTCAACCGAAAGTAGCACTTTACTTAATAGTTTTTTTCTTAAAATTTTCTTGCGATTTTCTCAAAAATGGCTCCGACGATTTTCTTTCTTAAACTCGTTACATCAACTACGCATTCTACTACGATCTACAACTTTTATTTAAAATATTTCTCTGGAAAAAATTCATTGAAGGCCACTTTTAGGGAAGGGTTGAGTTAGGTTTTCCTATAAAGTACTGTTTCAATTTATTATACAATACTTTTATCTAAATAATATTAATTAGAATTAAATTTGACGGTTGAAATTCTGAGTTTGAAAAAAATTGGATGACCGGAAGTGGGTTTTTCTTGGATGTATTTTTCAGTTTTCTGATATTTTCTCGAAACTGGCTCCAACGATTTTTCTTTAAGCTTGTAATGTGAATTACACATATAAAGAGCTAAAACTTTTATTTGAAACATTTCTTCTGGTGAAATCATTTAAGGGGGCTTTTGGAGGAGTGGTGAGGTTATGTTTTTTTTCTGAAGTGCCATCATAGTTGATTATACTATTCTACCATCCAAACAAAATTCATTAGAAATGAATTGATGACCAAAGTTCCGAGTTTCAAGAAAATTAGTAAACCGGAAGTGCGCTTTTACCGGGACAGTTTTTTCAGATTTTGACGAACTCCAACGAATTTCATCAAATTTAGTATACAAACTACAATTTTGAAAACTGGAGTAAGAGAAAGTTTTGTGAGTGTATCCCACTAGATTTATTTTTTTTTTTTTGGAAATTCACAGAGGAGGAGGAGGATAAAATGATAAATTATTTCATATAATAAAGTAAAGGTTAATTTTCTAATGTGGATCAAAGTGTGAAATAACAAATTAATTCTAATTAATGGTAATTACTTCTACATATACTCTGAATAAATAGCGAAATAGTATAATATAATTAAGCTATGCTAAATGGTGATGCAATTATATTAAAGTTATAGTAATAATTATATTACCGTTTATCCAGACGAGATAGAAATCAAAGGAAGTATAGAAGTGAAGCCGCCTTACAATCTACTTCAGCCCGCAATAAGCAGAGCGGTCGGGAAGAAGATTTTATTATCGTCATAAATCCGCGCGCTCCTCTTTGCCGACCACCTGCTACTACTACTTACTGCTCGTTCAAGTAATAAAAGTAGAGAAGCCTTTTATAGTTGGTCAAGGCGAACGTTTTTACCTTTATCTAAGTTGTGGGGGGCGAGGACCTTTAGGAAATATTATTTCAGGTACTTTTATATCTATTGGGAGAATTTGCTTCCACTTATTTCTTATAACTTGGATTTATAAAAAAAAAAAAACGAAAAAATAAACAACAAACTAGAAATTTGTATTCAACCATTTTTTTAATGATTACTTATTTGCCCTTAGTCTGGATATAATAACACGCGAGAGATTGTCATAAACGAACAGTATTTTTCATTCATGTTTTAAAACTCTGCTCACTATATTTACACTGTTAAGTAAGTATGACGGGTTTTTTTGAAGTAAAGTATATAGACCCACGCTTCATCCATCCTAACAAATCAGCGCAGGAAATCGGTTGGATTCTTCTTAAAACTGCACTAACATTGCTGAGAAACCTGAATCCTCATTTGTTTTGTGATCAGGATTTAACAAAAAATGCAGCACCTATCTTGCACAAAGCTTTTTCATATTGAGTTCTTGTATAAAATATGCCGTACTCTTTTTTCTGAGATATCTACAGCCTTAGCTATGTCATACACCTTTAATCGTCGATCATCTAGAACCATATTGTGTAACTTCTCGATATTTTCTTCGGTAGTTGGTAGTTTTTGGCCGTTTTTCACGTGGATCAACTTCAATCCAAGTACGACCCAAAATCCAAAACTAAGCTGTCCATTTTTTCATTGTTGATAACGAAGGTGCAGATTTCTTTACACACTTTCACCAACTTTGGATGAATACTTTGGATGACTTTGTGTTGGCGTGTAAACCATTCAAAACGAATAATTTTATTACAGAACGGTATTCAAGTTTTTTTTTTTTTCATTTTATCAAAAACACATAACACTCTGTGATGTGATGGCAAGAAGAAGAAAGAAGATATAATTTTTAAATAAATCTAAAAATTATAACTAGTCGTTGGAAAATGGAAAAGGATCCAGCCAGCCGCTATCTGCAGGCCAAGAACCGCGGCAAAACCCTTTCAAACAGGGGTCAATCTGGCTGGATCCTTTTCCATTTTCCAACCACTAGTTATAATTTTTAGATTTATTTAAAAATTTATTTCTTCTTTCTTCTTCTTGCCAAATCACATCACACACTCTTACTTTAAACAGCCATATAAAACGTCTGATCAAAACAAGTGCGTAATTTATATTTGTGGCAGTGCCAACTATGGTCTAGGCCTAGAACTTTTCATATTGCCTTAGTAATTGCTTTATGGCACCCAGAAATTTCAAATTTTGGTTTTAGCATTTAGGGATTACTCTCGTAACGGATAACACTATCAGAACCAACAGACCACTTTATCAATCTTCCACGTATTTTTTTTAATTTTTTCACTTAATTATATTGTTATTATTACCTACTCTTTCTCCTAGTAAAAGGGCACTCAATTTTGCAAATTTTCGAAATTGAGTTATTACCGGGAAATATATATTTTGAGGACCTCAAACTTGGTAAACCACTTAGGTACCACCACCGCGAGATTTTTGACACAAAAAGGTTTCAGTCAAAATCCATCAACAAGAAATGCGACTTTACTGAATGGTCTTTTTTCAGTACTTCACCTTATTCTCAGAAAACCGCTTCAACGATTTTCTTCAAATTTATTTGAAGCACTTTCCCAGGAGAAATACATTTTTAGATGTTCATTGATGTAGAATTGTTCATTGCAGTGGAGAATCATTGATGTTAGATTTGAAATGTTAAAACTGGTATGAGTGTGTCTAATGTTTTGGCGTTTCTATCCGGGTTAAAGTGTAAACACATTTTACCTGCCATCTATGCTAACCAATATATCCCCACCACTTTTATATTTACGTTAAATCATTCATTAAAAATTTTATAATGTTTAAAAAAAAAATTGTCAATTTTATAACTGTATTAGCAGAAGTAAGAGAAAGTTGTGTGAGTGTTTCACACCAGATTTTTTTTTTTTTTTAATATTATGTATATTATTTTCTTCTACGCTATGTAGGATTACTAATAGTGGAAAGTAAAAGCTTTCAATTTGGATAAATATTTTCGTAATCGATAGATAGTTGGATTCACCACTTTTAGAATTACTGTTTATTTTGTAAAATGTGTTTACTTTATAAATATACTACTCTAAGATGTCGTACTCGTAGACAGGGAACGGAATATAAATAAAACGAAGGGCAACAAACTTGGAAAGAATGAAGTAAAGAAAAGGTGGGTGTATTTAATAAGCCCAATGCGCCAATTTCATCGGTAGTAGTTACAAGACTTATCACTCCCATTAGGAGGGTTATTTACTATTGTTGATACTGTTAGCATCCTTTCACGCTGAAAATATTCCGCTTTTCCATTAATACATTGTTAAACTCTAAAAAGTTTTTATTGAAATAAAATTTTCATAAGTTGAATGGTTCAGAGGTTGGAAAATTTCAAGAACACACGCACATAGATATTCCTCCAGAAAATGGCGTGCAAAAATCAAATTTGAACTAATAATATATTTGGTTCGTAATCAATTAATTAACATGACAATGAAATTGAAAATATTAAACTGGGTTTTGTTTGTCTTTTGGTTTTTCTACGATTTTTAATACTTTGTTATAGGTTTCATTGCATATTGATGATAGTTTTACAATTTACTTTACCTGTCGGCCTTTTAGACGGCATTAGACGAACTGACAAGTCATTGGAGTTTAAATATCAGCTTACGTCGGTAAAGCGTGCAATTTTCGCGATGCACATAGGTGCCAGGATAGTAAAGGCGCCAGTGGCGAGGTGGAGGAAATACTTAAAAAGAAATATTATTCATTAATTGCAAAAAAAAAAAAAATTACATTTTATGCCCCACGTTTAAGTTATACCTAAATCTGAAACTTTTTTATTTTTATTTGTTTTTATGTAGTCGCTTCAACTGCAGCGGTTATTAGCGACGTCGACATTACATTCATTACATTCTATACAGTAATATGTTAAATTACATTGCCATTATAAATAATATCGCATTGACTATAATATGAAGTTAAACGTCTGGGGAGATGCCGGATTCTTGAAGGAAGTTGATGATTGCGGAGGGTGAGGTGATAAGATCTTCAAGTCCGTTGATGTTGTGCTTTTTCCTGGGGACTGAATAATTTGGGCATTCTACTAAAAGGTATTTTACTGTCTTAGGTTGGTCACAGTCTGTACAGGTAGGTTGGTCCAGTCCCAATAATAGATAAGTGTGTGTCAGTCGTGTATGTCCTATCCTCAATCTTGTCAGTACTGTCGTGTCTCGCCTTGAAAGTGTCGCTAATTGGATCAACACGGGTTTGTTAGTAGGTTTGATTTGTCGTACTTTGTTGTCTGTTGCCATGTGCCAGTTATTGTTCCATACAGTCTGCCATTGTTTGCTAAGATTGTGAAGTATGTCAGTATGTAAGTTGCAGTCAATCAGAGGAGCTTCGACGTTGATAATACTTGCTTTGGCTAGTTGGTCAGCCATCTCGTTTCCTTTTATTGCTATGTGGGATGGAATCCAAATTAGTCTGAAACTTAATAACGCTATGAATTTATCAATCATGAAACTAATGGTTCCTTTAATTTAAGTTCAAGAGTTATTTACATTTTTATCCTCTTCTGATTACCGATGAAATCTTTTAACTAATCTGTATGTATGAAATGTTTTAACCAATATGAAGCTGATTAAAAGTCATTGTCTGGAATGTTTTGGTGTTCGTTAGGACCTACTATGTTCAATGTTGTAAAATAGATGTTGAGGTTCGGTCAACATCTATTTAAAGGTTACGTCGGAACCTCAATATCTATTTTACAAAATTATCTGGAATACGGTATTCCATGTGGGCACTACCACCGCAGCGGACATTCTTACCCGTATACCCCTTTTCCTCCTGGTACTTCGGCGGATCTTTCTATACCGTAACTACCCGTTCGGGTTTACCGGTACTCCGTTGCAAGCAACGGGATCGTTTAACAAGAAGGGGATGTCACCACCATGGAAGGACTTTTAGTGCAATGCCCGACCATAGCAGAAGTGCCGAAGCACTCCCCCGGTTGACCCATTTAAGGGCAGGTTGAGATACGCTCAACCAGCGCGCAGAGTGATCTCACAACGTGATCACACTCCATTACCAGAAGCTAGAGAAGGCACCTTCTAGCAGGCTCTGGTGAACCGTGCATACCCAGCAGATGCGCTTCCAGCACCGGGCTGGCTCCGGGGTTAATTTTATATTGCGAGTCTCTTCCCGCTCAACTCATGACCTTGGTCATTGGAGTTATTGTTTAAACCACGGCCACTACGAATCCTACATCAATTGCAAGCAATCGGTTCGGAAGGTAGCTTGTGCCCGTAGTTCAGTATTTCAACTACTGATCGCACGCCTAACGGGTCTATAGTCCATCTACTGATTCCTGTCCATTGCCTCAAGCACAGAGGTTTCAGTTACCCACGTAACTTGCAGGCAACCCTGCAAGGGGCAAGGATCAGGATGTGTTGGGGGAGGTAATCTCCAATCTGGAGAGCCAGAAGTTGATTGCACCCCGAAGGGTGGACGATGGCTTCGCTACAAGCCTACGCCAAAATGTCTCTAATTGTTAAAGTAAGAGTTACACAACTAGATTTTACTTTCCACACAAGGACTCATACATAACTTACTAGAAGATACGACTTGTCCAATGCAGGGTCTCCCTTTTAGTCGCCTCCTACGACAGGCAGGGCATACCGTAGGTCTATTCTACCCCGAGACTACACGGGGACACCGCAGCGGACACGAAGATTTTATGCAAAAGAATATGAAACTTTACTTGAATGTTATTTTTTTCCCCCCAGTATTTTCTGATTTTCTTGAAATCGCCTCTAATGATTTTCTTTAAACTTTGTAAACCGTGTACACACATAAACATCTTTCACTTTTTCCCAGGAAAATTTATTCTATGGGGGCGATGGAGGGGAGCAGTAGCGTTATGCTTTTCTCTAAAGTACCACTTTCAGTGTAATATATGGTTTTATCACCTCCATAATATTAATACACATTAGAGCATTGATAGAATTCCAAAAAAATTGGAAAACAAAAATCAGTTTACCCAAAGTGCAATTTAAGATAGACTTTTGAGTTTTCTTTGCATTTTCTCAAAAACAATACGATTTTCTTTATAGTTAAAAATGCTTGCTACATCGATAGAAACCCATCACATTTATTCGTGACATTTTTCTGAAAAAAAATTATTTATTTTTAGGTGTCTACAATGTAATCCATTCTCTATGTGCCTCTGTTGGTAGGTTGGTTTAATTCGGCAACTTAGTTTTGGAAACTGTGGGCAGAGTCAAATGAAGTCACAGTTACTAGAAAGCTTTGGTAATGGGCGGAACTTAAAAGCCGTTTGGGTACCAAAGCTAAGTTACTGAGCTGTACTTGTTCTCCCACCACCACCTGTATATTTATGTTAGTAATAAATGAGCAAAATTTGCAATTTCAAGACAATTTTCCATTTTATATGTAACTGTATCCACTGTCGTTGGCATTAGCGCCACTTTAATGGTTATTCAACAAAGTTGTTACCCCTACAATATACTAAAATAAAAGATAAGCAATTTATTCTGTTATGTTTTTTGTTTTGTTTTCATTTTGCTTCTTTGATGGTAGATATCTTTGATGTCTGTCTGGTCTATCACAATAATGATTAATATTTTTTTTTTTTAGAATTTCATTCTAAACGTATTTATTATTTTCTCTTGCTTCTGTCGATAATCTGATCGTGTGTGCTATGTGCATTGCTTGTTGTATTAAGATAAGCAGTATAAATACTCTTCACTTTTTGCGAATTTTTTTGGCAATTTACCTGAAAAAATAATAATAATAAAAGCAATGCCAACATTTTTAGGCAAGCTTAACGCACATATTTTAGTATAAATATTTTTTTTAAGAAATATTAATTTAGCTGCTGTATGCAGTTCTTGAATTGAGGATCAAGCAGGTACACAAGATCGTGCTCATAACCACTTTTTATCAAACCTTTTGTTTTTTTTGTGATATTTAGTTTGTTAATGAAAAATGCTTGTTTTAAAGTTTTTTAGTGTAGATAGATAGATTAAAAAAAGCTTTATTACAAATTTATATAAATATGTACAATAATAAATATTAGAAGTTCCAATCTATTCATTAACATTATAACCTTCCCACTATGTAAGAAAATGTTGTTTTGTATATGTTTTTAAAAATAGTTTATATTTTGCGCATGTGGTATGAACAGAAAAATCAGAAATGAATACTCATGAATATCAAACTTATCTTCAGAGTTGGGCAAAACGTAATTTCAATGCAATTACGATTACTTACCAATCACTGTAATTTGAAATTGCAGAAAAATAATTACAATTACATACTCGTAGGACTGTAAGAATACTCATAAGAAATAAATTTACTTACATTAACAATATAATTTCTACTGAGAAATATTTATTGTTAAATACTTCTTCTTTTTTCCCCCCCTAATTTAGGGCGCGTCAACATCTATGGTCATTGGCACCCAGAGCCTTCTCAGTGCAGAAGCCTTCTCGTTCTCAGGTGCCTAAATTAAATTTAGAGATCGTCGATCCACCAAATGAATCTTTAGGAAACCTGGTCTTGTCTACACACTCAACAATGTCTTGGATCAAAAAAATTCGATCTCACAATTATAATAATTAATCATTTGACAAAAAATTTCAATCTTCTAAAATATTTTTTGGTACAGTTTTTAAATTTTTTTTTTGGTACAAAATTTGAGAGGCTGAATTCTCTTGAAATTTTTGCCAATTGTTAATGATAATTGGGAGATCAAATTTATTTAATCTAAAAGATTATTGAATGGAAATATGGCAGAGTTTACTTTTGTTCAATTACTCAATTTTTTTTTGTATTTGCATTTGTAATTACATAGTGACAAGAAGTAATTGTAATTAACAGCCACAATTACAATTACAGTAATTGAAAGAAGTAATTGCAATTTCTCAAAACGATTACTTCAGTGTAATTTTTTTTTTTTTTTGGAACCAGTAATTTTTATATTTTGGACCATTCAACTGTTTTCCTAATGAAAGTATGTTCCAATTTTACTCATGTAACTGAAGGTGTAATTAAATACTCATGTAATTAATTACTGCCGAACTCGGCTTCGAACTCAAAATTTAGTTATTATTTTCTATTAAATAAGGTACTTTGAATAAAATAATACTATATGCATAATACTACGGATTTTTCAAACGCAATTATTAGACTGCCTAACGAGTAATCATTACAGAATTGGACCTATAATGGAGTTGATGAGGAGAGAATTTGGGATTGATTAATTAGAAGAGATATGAAGGCACTGTTATAATATGGCTCTAACTCTACACAAACTGCACTGGACTTGTAATGATTTTATAGAATAAAGAGTTAGAGTAGAGTTATGACACGAAGCGATGGATATGGTTGAATCTGATAGATAGATATCTAGATCTCTCAATGGCTTATATACACGTACTCCCCACTCTAGCCTGCTTAAGTCAGAGAGTACGAGAGAGAGTCTGTTTTCTCTCGGTCGGGCTTGTGTTCTCTTTCTTGCCGTTACAGACCTGTAGGTATTTTTTGGAGAGTCAGCTAATGTTTATACTCTCTACTTAAGCCTGAGGCATTACTTTTAGGAAAAGAGGAAGTGGAAAAGGTTTGATATAAGATTTGACTAATTGGATAGATACATTATCGTGGTAATGAGTCGTGGGCAGCAGATTAATTTGAACATTTTAGGATTTTAAAAAACTTTGTGAATTATTACAGACGCAGAAACATTCAATGATGCCCACCACAGTTTAAATTAACAATGATACAAATAAGAATCAATAAAGTTGATAATATTATGAAACAGCTGTTTAAAATTGTTAAGTTCAGTAATAGAAACAAAGTAATATGTTGTGGTATTTGATTGTCTTATATTAGAGAAAGTAAATGGTGGGAAAATTGTTATTATTGCGGGCGGGTAGGGAGGGGTAGGGTGTTAGTGTCTAGGTTCCCGACCTTGCTAAAGTAGTGGAACCTTAACCCAGGCTACAGAACTTTATTTAATCCCCCACACTTACCCAAGCACACTCACTATGTAGTTTTGTCAGTGTGTTCTAAATTTAGACTTTCCTTACTTCTTCTCCATGCTTTACTCTTTGCCGGCCCCCCCTCATTTTCATTTTAACCCTTTAAGTAGAAATACTTTGTTAACACTTTTATTGAGCAAGTTGTCAACAGCTCCTACGCACAGACACAATGGGCGGCTCCAGAATATGTGTGTGGGTTTGTATGTGTGTTTAATATAGGCGATGTGGCCATGCATGTTAAGCTGGAACTTAATTTTCTTAAAATTGCTTGTGTCCATTCCCCCCCCCCCCCCAATAACTGTGTTACATTTACTTTAAATTTACACTTTATTACACTTTTAAAAGTAAATATTCAATTAATTTACTAGTATATCAAATTGTAGCAATTGTTGGCCGTTAGAAAGGACGTCAGCTGTATCTGTTAGATGGCTGATCGGCCAGAGGGTATCAATGGAAAACACCAAAAATTTTTGAGTACTTTTTTTTTTATTAATAACCCGACGTTTTGGCAAACATTGTTTGCCTTCTTCAGGGGCTATCTATAAGGAAAAAAATATACATAAAGATATAGCTAGCATTAACAGAACAAAACAAAAAATAAGACAATAGAACAATAAAAATAAAATCAAAATACAAAGGTAAATACAGATACGTAGTTTAGTTAGTTTACCATTACTACTTTTTATTTTTATTGTTCTATTGCCTCATTTTTGTTTTGTTTTGTTTTTGTTTTGTTCTGTTAATGCTAGCTATATTTTTATGTATATTTTCCCATTCTAGGATAGCCCCTGAAGAAGGTAAACAAGGTTTGCCGAAACGTCAGGTTATTAATAAAAAACACTCAAAAATTTGTTGGTTTTTTTTTCCTTTGATACCCCCTGGCCGACCTGGCATCAGACATATACATCTGATAATTTACTAGTACGAAAATTGATCTATATTTCATCAAGATTTGTTTTTATTTTCTATAACAACATTTCTAAGAATAAATTCGAACATGGACATCAAATAAACAAACATAAAGGTAAATAAATAAAACAAAACTGGATTAGATTAATGTAGAGAAAAAGGGGGGAGCTGGCTGGCCACGGTTCTGACTCTATTGTACAATATAGAACGTGCTAAACCTTCAAAATAAACTACTCTAAACCACCCACCCAACTTCATAAACCACCTATGTAACAAGCAGAAATTGTTTACATTTTCTGGGAAAACACCGTGAATAAAGTTCAACCTGAGCTCAACACAAAATACACTTTTGGACAAAATTGTAGGGAATGCATAATATAAAATGGGATAAATTTAATTGACTATTTATATACTTTTTCACTGCACTTATTTAAAATATGGCAATTAAAGGACTTAAAAAAAAAAAAAAACTGGGTTGAAACACTCACATGAGTTTCTCTTTCACCAAATATTATCACAATAAAGTAATATCACAATTTACATTAACCACTTTTCTTTTAACCTGACATTTTTAATAAATGTGTAGTTGTCCTAAACTATATAGGTGTTAGAGAACATAGCTTCTACACACTTTAGTTTTAAGAACAGGTAACAGGATGTAGTTATACAGTGGATCGCATGGGAGCGCTACCATCACGCCCAGAATACTGCGTGTGCAATTTTTTAAGTTTTAACTCCATCAAAATCCAACAAAAATCAATTTTTCCGGATAAAGTGATAGGTTTATAATTTATGCCAAATTTAAATTCCAAAATTAAAAAAAAATCGTTTGAGCCATTTTCGAAAAAATCCCCCCCCCCGACCATAAAAACCCCTGAAGCATATCTTGTAAAGTCGAAATACCATTTACTTTCTGATATATGTGTTGTGGTTGGGTCTGCAGACCTACAAAGCATCAGATATATTTTCCATGATAGCCTGCTACCGGTTAGGTGATGTTTCAACGAAATTGTAATAGGGACAGTTGCAGGAATATATATCGAAAAATTAGAGGATATAATTATTAGGTTGAATAATTATTAGGTCTTCAAAATTAAATTGTTTATTATTAATTGAATTAATTTTATAACATTGTTGTAATGTCAGAAATAAATACTGACTCTATAAAGTCCTACATACGTTAATAATAAAATTCTGCAACAACAGCTGTTCCTTTTGGTTTGAATATGTAGGTTTGGTGAGGAGATTTTATAGGCCTATACCACTGAAATATTAAGGCATCAAGCAATAAAGAAGTCTTCTTTTTATTTTACATAAGCAACTTATCACCAGTTAAAGCAACCGATTGTCAGTGAAACTGCTTGAATTAATAATTTTTTATTTATTTTTTATTGTATTTATGCGCAAGGCACTTTACAAAAGTCTTGGCTTCAACAGACCGGTTTCAGGCGTTCGCCCATCATCACGATGTTTTGTGAAAACAGTGTGATAACATAGACTTGCACGATGAGATATGCTATTTACGGATATGTATTTGTATGGATGAGATGGCACGATGCATAGATAAGTGTATCAACTAAATTTGCTCTTTGCATGTCTATGTTTATTACACTTGAAATGTTATTGGTGTGATATGTTGTAGTGTAGAGATTGTGGCGTGAGCGGTTTAGTAAAGGGCTTGTGTGTATGTTGAAAGAGAAGAGAAGTAATAAGAAATAATTCGGATGCGAGGTTTGGGCTAGAGCCGTAAGAAAGAAAAGGCACCAGAGGCAGCTGACCTGGTGCAGTGGAGGGGGCTCTGAGGATCGCACTGCGGTTTTGGTGGTTGCGGGAGTAGCTCCTATCGACCTCATGGCGCAGGAGAGATGGCAGGTCCGGGAGATGAAGGCCAAGATTTGAGAGGCGGAGGCCAGATTGGTAGCCAGGAGGACCATATTGATGAGGTGGCAGGAGCGTTGGCAGGAGGAGCATCGCTTTAGGTGGACGGCAAGGCTCATCCCACGCTTGGAGGAATGGGTGAGTAGAAAGCACGGCGAGGTCGCTACTTTCTCACCCAATTTCTCACGGGACACGGTTGCTTTGCCGTTTACCTGTGTAGGGTGGGGAAGGTAGGAGACTCGGCGTGCATATACGGAGATGCCGCCAGAGACGACGCCTGCCACACCTTTTTCGTGGGTGAGAGATGGGCGAGAGAAAGACGAAGGCTGGAGGCTGAAATCGGGAGGGTTACCCCGGAAACGGTGGTGAGGACCATGCTCATCCGAAGAGACTGGTGGGACAGGGTTGTTATCTTTGTCCGGACGGTTCTTCGGATGAAGATTATTGAGATGAACCGGCACCTCGACCTCCCGAGGACGGGGTCCAGCTAGTCTGGTGTGTGCCCGTTAGGGCGTATTACGAGGCACCACCCCGAAGTAATACCTTAGCAGTTCCGGGATGGGCGTATGCCTGCGAGGGAGGAGGGGGTTTTTAGTGGGTGCGAGCCCCACACTTGTGCGAAGGCATT